>VYZW01033092.1:0-66400 GCA_013401315.1 Balaeniceps rex | reverse complement strand
ATGTCCCTGCTCCCTGCAGGGGGGTTGGACTGGATGGCCTCTACAGGTCCCTTCCAACCCAAAGCATTCTATGATTCTATGATTCCTTGCGATAGAATCACAGAATCATAGACTGGTTTGGGTTGGAAGGGACCTTTAGAGGTCATCTAATCCAACCCCCCTGCAGTGAGCAGGGACATCATCAACCAGATCACCACTAGGCCCACCTCTCCAGCCTGTCCAGGTCCCTTTGGATGACATCCCGTCCCTCAGGCGTGTCAACTGCCCCACTCAGCTTGGTGTCATCTGCAAACTTGCTGAGGGTGCACTCGATCTCGCTGTCTATGTCGTTGATGAAAATATTAAACAGCACTGGTCCCAGTACGGACCCCTGAGGAACACCACTTGTTACCAGTCTCCATTTGGACATCGAGCCGTTGACCACTACCCTCTGTTTGCGACCATCCAACCAGTTCCTTATCCACCGAACAGTCCACCCATCAAATCCATAGCTCTCCAATTTAGAGAGAAGGATGTTGTGGGGGACCATGTCGAAGGCTTTTTGGAAGTCCAGATAGATGACATCCATTGCTTTTCCCTTGTCCTTGCTAACCCGCAGGACAAAAGCCAGGTGACACACAGGTCAAGTCACAGCTACCCACGTAGGTCCAATTGCTCCAGGAGCTGGATCCAACAGTAATCTGTGCTATACAGATCCCTAAGAGAGCCCAAAGCAGGAAATCACATGCAGCAGGACGTCCAAGAGGGACCTACAGATCAAGAATTACTTTCAAAAATCATTATCAAATAAAGTAAAATAGTGAACAAATCTGAGAAAAAATTAAATGTCTTGTGCATCGTATGTGCAATTCTTCATGATCAATGATTAGCTCAGCCCTACTCAATCTCATCATAAGTTTTTATCACTGTATTAATATCAAGGGAAAAAATTACATTAAACAATCTGAAACATCAATTCTAAAGAACATAGTTGCACATTTCACTAAATGCCAGATCTGCTAATGATGGTGATGGATGAGTCTTACATTTTGCCTGTTACAGGAAAGTGTTTGCAAAGTCTACTTTTCCCAAAGCTCATGAAAACAAAATCTCAATTAAAAGAAGGACTTTTTTACTAAATCTGTGAACATACAAATGAGTAGAAGATGGTCATTCTGCTGCAATTCCTGTTGGCCTTTGGCTCCTCGTTGGGCCTCTTTACCCTAATAAGTGCCTATTTTCTGACGCTAGCGGTAGGAGTCTGGTCTCTTTGGGGCTGCCCGCATGCACAAGGGAAAGACCCAGGGTCTTCCCGAAGGTGATCAGGAGCAGGAGCTTCATTCGGACATTTGGGATTTCTCTGCAGCAATCCCAATCCCTCCATGCTAGACATGATAGGGAGACTTGTGTGCTCACAGCCAGC
Source organism: Balaeniceps rex (assembly GCA_013401315.1). NCBI lineage: Eukaryota > Metazoa > Chordata > Aves > Pelecaniformes > Balaenicipitidae > Balaeniceps > Balaeniceps rex. The sequence continues at coordinate 64,998 of VYZW01033092.1, read as the reverse complement.
TCGTGCCAGGCAGCCACCGCCTGCTTCCGTGGACCTCGAAATTTGTCCAATGTCTTAAATACTGACCAGTGCTCCTATAAGGAGAAAGAAAAACCATTTAGGTCACTCAGTCACTACTGCTCTTTTTTGGTGGTGGTCGTACCCTGGCAAGTCTCAGGAGGTTGATTGAGGTCTCGGCTATGGCTCACGACCGTGCTGAGTTTGAGGTTTTAATGAAACATTACGTGATTTACATTTCTAGCCCCTGGCTGGCAGGAAGAACATTCCCGTGCAGCATAAAAGGCGTATTTTGTCTACTGCAAATTTTTCTGCTCAAATCTGCCATTAGCGCAGATGTGAATAACAGCCCATTTCAACCGTGCTGATGAGGTGCCAATGCAAAATCCAGCCGCCCAGGAGAGAGGAAGCCATTGCCTCGTGCCCCAGATGGAAAGATGCTTTTGGAGCCATACTCGGTGCTATTACTGCGGTGCCGACAAATTCACAGCTTCAGAAATCATGAGCCAGATGCTAATCAATAAGATAAACCTAAAGTGACTTCCCTTTGAAGAGGGATCCCAGAACCGCTGAGGCTTTGTGTGCTTAAAATACGCATTTTAGCTCAGCATTCGTCCGACGACTATAGTGTCAGCAAACTGTTACCAAGCTAATTTTAAGGATGTTATAGCTTCAGCTATAAAATAATGATAGCGCATACATTTTTATAGTGCAAATCCGATACTTATAATCTGAAATGCTGGAGCCTTAGAAAAGCAGTTAATGGGCTAGCGGGATGCACAGCAGCAGGCCTGCATCAGTGTAAGAAATAATTATAAACATTACCCAGAAAATAAAAGACATCATGTGAATGTTTCTTAAAAGGAGAACTACGATAATTTTTTTACTTTTTTCTCTTATTACATTTTTTTTTAATTGTGAGACCTCAGGCAAGGAGGAAAACATGTGAATTTTCATATTTTCAGTGGGATTTTGTGCATGCGCCTCTGTGTGTTCAGTTTTGATCAGTACCCCAGAAGCACACTGGCCTCTGGCAGTCTCAGTCATAGAATCATAGAATCATTTAGGTTGGAAAAGACCTTTAAGATCATCGAGTCCAACCGTACCTGTCCACCACTAAACCATGTCCCTAAGCACCTCGTCTGCCCGGCTTTTAAATACCTCCAGGGATGGGGACTCCACCACTGCCCTGGGCAGCCTGTTCCAGTGCTTGACAACCCTCCCATGAAGAAGTTTTTCCTAATATCCAATCTAAACCTCCCCTGGCACAACTTGAGGCCATTGCCTCTCGTCCTATCACTTGTTCCTTGGGAGAAGAGACCAACCCCCACCTCACCACAACCTCCTCTCAGGCAGTTGTAGAGGGCGATGAGGTCTCCCCTCAGCCTCCTCTTCTCCAGGCTGAACAACCCCAGGTCCCTCAGCCGCTCCTCGTAAGACTTGTTCTCTAAACAAGTTCTCTGAAGTCCTTCTTTCTCATCCCACCACTTTAAGAATACTCTTTTTGGAGGACCAGGACCAGGACCACATTCATTCAGATTTTGAATACCTCCAAGGATGGAGACTTCACAGTCTCTGTGGGCAACCTGTTTGGTGCTCGATCACAGAGCAAAAAAACCTTTTTTCTTAGGTTTAAAATGCACCGATGTATTTGTATTGCTGGTGAGGATTCCCACTGCAAACATTTTTTTCTCATATTTTTTTAAACTTTAAGCAGGCTAATAGGATTTCATCCCATTTTAAAAAAATGCAATGGGAAAAGCAGATCGGACACGTCGTAGTTAGAGTTGCTAAAAATGGTAGCAGTGTCTTTTGCCGTTAAGAAATGCATTAACTTTTACAGTTGAGTTTCATTTTTGTGCAAATAGAGGATAGCTAGGCCATGCACTACCTCGGTTTTACTTTGACAGCTTAAGCTTGTCTTTCGTAGTAGGGCAATCTTGAGTACCACACAGAAATGATTTCTCAGAATAGTTGTAAAGTGCGTAAGGATCGACACGGCATTTCTAGAGTATTGGTTGTGTTTGCCGCCGTCCTAAAGAGGAGAAGGTTTCTCCACATTTCTTCCAGGGGATGAATCACCCTCTGGACATGCCCATATCTCTCCAGTGACTTTAGAGATGCTCCAGTGACACTCTTAAATGAGGTGTCTAACTTTTGGATCGCTAAAGTTAAGCCACATTAATCCTACCTGTGAAGTCCTTTTTATTGGGTTACACTCCTTTGTACGTGACGCAGAGCACATCACCTTTTAAATTAAACCCCACAACTGGAGATTAACGTGGAAATTGCTAACGTATAAAAATAACAGCTTCCAACGTGCTAGCCTGCTGGTAGCCATCTGAATGTCCAAAGTAAGGAGACCATTAAAGCAGGAAAAGCTCAGTAATGAGCGCGTTACCGTATACCCTGCCATCCCAAGTGGGAGCTGTAAATACAAAATAAAAACTCTGCAGTATCCAATGCCATGAATCAAAAACTTACCCATGGTGCAAGCATTTCACAGGGAAATCCCTTGCCTGCCATGAATTCTCTGCACGCCGAAAGGATGGGAGAAAAGAGCAATCATCGCAGTAGGAGCGACATTGATAATTACAGCCAAACATCGCTTGACAAATTCTTTGGTAGATACATATGTTGCTCCGCTAGTGAACACAGTCTGCCAAGTAAATACAAACAGGGCAATTTAAGTAGCACTAATGAGTTTTGTAGGCTAATACAAAACAGATACGTCTTGTAGTAACAGTTTAAATATTATCTCCATCGCTTTACACAAATCTGTGTCAGCCTATTTGATACGAACTGGCTGTAAAGTCCTCCAACTACTCCAATTAAAACTTCAGCACTCGCTGTTTTAGATATGCACTTACGTTTAAATATTTTTAAAGTTAACCAGTGACTGAAGAAGCAAGTTTAGCTCCCTTCTATGGAAAAAGCCAACAGCCCATTACTACTATTGGGACGTAGAGTCAGCCCCTTGCGACAGCAGCAGGTAGATGATGGCGGCCAGTCGCTTTGTGGTCTAGCTTGCTTATTTTCATATGAGGTTTCGGCTCCCCAAATTCTCTATGGAAGAAGAGTATATAATTGGTTATTATTTATTGCTATTATTCTTCTTGTTATTGGTGTTATATTTCTAGCCCCAGAAAAATAAAATTGGTACCGAATAGGGCATAAATGATAGGATTTATAAGTTTGCACCGGCATACGTTTCCAGTATTATCCAGTGTTATAAATAGTAAGTTAGGATAATTGCTATTATGGGAGAAAGCAAGCCTTGTCCTCGTAGAGTACCAATATTTACAGCGATGATTGCTTTTCCTGTACAAACCCAGTGCTTAGAGGTATGGACTCTTGATCTTGATTAAAGCTTTTAGGTGCTGATTGTAATTACCACAAGTAACCAGTTTCCAGTGGTAAAAACCGTAGCAGCTGAACATCTAGCATGCTTCTGCTCAGCTCTGGCTTTATGTTCTTCATAGTTAGGAAAGCTTGGTTTGCAGCTGGTTTTTAAAGGAAGGACATAATGTGGCAGCCTCTGAAAGCCACCTCACTTGTACGCTGAACAAATGTTTGTGTTGGGAAGGATCTGTGGGAAATGTAACTGTCTTTGCATATATGCAGTTGCACCCAGTAGAAGGGCAAGCGTTAAGAAAAAACATTCAGGCCACATTTTTCTGCTGTGACCTGCACAAATACAGATCACCGAAAAGTAAAATCATCCAACAAACTGAAATTCCAGCAGGTTTTGTTCTCTGCTTGCTGGAGGAACGGCAGGAAGATTAAGGAATCATCCGTCTTGGCTCTAACCAAGCTCAACATTTCATGACACTTTGTTCTCCTCCCGAGATTCTCCGCCAGCAAAACCTTCCTGCCAGCGTGAGCCAGGGTCAGCTGAGCAGAGCAGCGATAACCCTCTGAGGTGCACAGATTTTCCAGACATTTCGAAGTCAGCCTTGGGAATTTAATCCCTCAGTCATCCATTAATTTCCCTTTATGGCTAATTTAACCTCCTACCTGTGTGTCTTGCACGCAGCAACCTTCCCTTTCCGCAGGGAGAGGTAGAGCCATTACACGTTGTCCTATAGCAGCGTGCTGTATAACGCAGAAGAGTGGGCTTGCTTTTTTTTTTTTTTGGTTGGTTGTGGTGGATTTTTTCCCCTAGTTTATGATGTTAGATAAGTTCAGCCTAACTGCTTTAATTTGTTTTTCTGCTTTTGTCAATCAGTGTGAGCTGAAGCTAGCTTGGCAAGAAGCCTTTTTTGCTCTGCTGTGAACGATCTGAATAGCATGACTCAAGGTTACACGCTGATGATAGTTTCCATAAAAGCCCGTACGTTTAGTTACAAATCAAGCATCAGTAAATGTAGTTCCCAGCAATTTCAGCTAATTCCAAGTTCAATCACTCAAGGATTTCACAAAATGAATGTTTCTTGGAGAATGAAAGGTAATTTGTTGGTAAAAGCTATGAGGTTATCTAATATAATGTAACGACTAACTTTCTTAAGAAGATTGCACTGGGGCAAATCACTGTTCATTTGTTTCAGAGAAGGCAAGGCAAAAATGAAGAGTTGCTAATTTAGAGCTCTTTTGAAAACTTCAGATTGAATCTAGAGCTATGCGGAATCCGTGGCTGGGGTCACAAACCAAGAGTTCATGTCTGTAAACGCGGCATGGGAAGGGCAGCAAGAAAAGACGGAGCAACACTCGTGCTGAAGTCTGGCATTACCAGATGTACCCATTATCTGGAGATAAAATTTTATTTCACGTTTTCTGTTAATAACACGCAATTCCAACTGTGAGCTTAGCATCCTTCTGTTTCTCACACGTTAAGGGCTTATAGCAGAAGGGCCCTGTTTCCCAAGTCATCTATCCTCAGATTTACCCTTCTGCAAACAGGTAACACAGAACTACAGACTAATTTCTCATTCAAACCCCGTTTCCCGTGTTTAGCGTTGTGCAGGTTACTCTGGACCTAAACCTGGGTCACCATTCCCGTGGTTAAGGTTATCTGTAGGCACTATTGAGGTTTGACTTTCATTCTGTTTCAGCCTATTAAGGTATTAAGTAGATGAACTTCAGTATTAAAGAACTATGGATGTAGAGGGTTTTGTAATTTTGCCAAGGGTCTGTGAAATAAGAGTGCCAGCGTTATCAGCTTCCCCAGAGATTCCCAGTACCCAATAGTCCTGCCATGTCATGCGGGGCTTTGCAGACACCCGTAAAAGAACAGCCAGAAATAATCTTTTTTCAGCGAAGTTACCTCAAGGCTTCTCTGCGATGTTAGCAAAATTGTTTTTGATGCCTCCCAAGGTGAGGGGTCAGCATGGACTGCTCCTGCCATGGGATGGGGAGTGGGCAGAGGTGGGATGCAGAGAGGTGGGATGCTGCACTGATGCTCCTCGGTCTCTGAGAGCACAGCCCCAGCAGAGCAGCATCTGGGACCCGGCCGCGCTGGTGGGTCCCTGCCCTGGTCACTGAACGTGGCTCCTCCAGCGGGCACGGGGTGTGCTGGCAGCTTTTTAGGACACTTCACCTTCCTTTGTTGTCTTCTTAAATTTCTTTAAAGTATATCCTCCCTACAAGAGGGTTTACGTGCCAGAAGACTCTCATGTTTTTCCTTGGTTGTGTCTCTTGATCTGATGAGATCAAACTCCTTCTCAAAATGTTTTCTGCTATTTAAAAGGAAAATTGGCATTTCTAAGAAGAATGCAAGTGCTGTCTGTTTGTAAAGACTCATATGTACACAGACATCTTAACTTGAAGAACAGTATTATTCCTTGAGTAGAAGGGTAATTCATTATATTAAGTATTCTTGAACAATGCTAAAAGGAAATTTTAAGTGATGAGCAAGGTCCGGTGCAGAACCTCTGCTTTTGATGAATTCATCCTTTCCGTACTTTCTGTTGGATTCCTGTACAAAGGCATCACCCTGGAGTTTTGCTGTGCAGCTCTCCCCATCCTTACAATATCTGTGCCAATAATCTAGGTTTGATGCTTAATTACAGCATCTTCCCCAAGCTGCGGGTGCTAGTGATGGGCTTACACGTCGTGGATAGGAGAGGCTATTGTTTCTCACTGAAAACATTGCTTTTGGATTGCCAGGGAGCCGCAAAATTTGCTCAAAAAGGAAGTTACCAGTTTTGCTGGCTGTCTCGGTGTAGGAGCCATGGTCAGGGTCTGGAGGGGGAGGCAACAAAGGGAAATTTAGGATAATCTGCATATTGATGAACTAGATTTTCTTCTTGGTGCTAATTTTATTTTTGCTCTGTCTTCCAGCTCCAGTAAATCCACATCTACGTAAGTATTTCTTTAACTTTTTAACTTTTATGCATACGAAGAATTGTCCTTGCACCTATTTTCCCTTATAGTTAAAAAGTAAATGATAATTATTTCCCTTCCAGTTGCAGCCCCTGGATTGCAGGGACCACCTTAGTTTGCATGCAAGCTGGGCTGGTGGCTGAAGGTGTCATTCCTCTTGTTCTGCCAAGGTGCTAAAGCAAGAGTAGATGGAGAAAGGAAAATTTATAGCTCCAGCTCATCTTTTTTCCCCACTGCCCAAACAGTTCATCTAAAGGAAAACACTAACGTTCTGAAATAACACCCATTTGTGGGCGTTGCAGCTCAGTGTGTATGGGTGATGCTGCGGTTTAGTCATGGGAGTAGCTAAATACTGATAAACGAAATAGCTGAAAGTTCAAGTATGTGTAGGAACTGTGTCTGCGCCTCAACAGGTACGGTAAAAATCTTGAAGAAAAAAGTTCATGAAATTTTCTGAATTCATTTATCCTTGCGTAAGAGCTACATTTGCAGTTCTTGAGTTATTTTCGTACTTCCAAGGGTAGTCAGAAGCTCATCTGCAGCTTTGAAACCCAGAAGAAGAATGTTTTTTCATGCAGTGCATACAGGAATCATGGACCTCATTTGCACAGAGAGATGTGGAGACCAAAATGTAACTGGGGTGTGAAAGCGTTTAGAGAAATTCATAGGAGACAGCTCCACAGGCACGAGTGAAAATGCAAACTCTGGCTATGTATTCGCTAATGTGCTGGTGCTCGGGCGCGGGTATGTTGCAGGGGAGAAAGGACTTCTCTTACAGTTTGTTCTTACGCTTTTCCATGGGAACCAAATCCCTACAAATGTCACAGACAGGAGACGGGGCTGGAGCTTTAGTACGTCCCAGCAAAACCACGCTGTTCCTGGCAGCCCCCACATCTGTCTACTTCATGATTTTCTTCCCCACCACAGCAAATGAACGTTTTGCTGTGGGAACATATTCTGCCGTTACTCTTGCTTTTAATAACATACGCAAAAAATAAAGGGAATGGGACTCTGTCTGCTGTTGTCACTGCTGTAGCGCAGCCATAATCGGGCAGAAAAGCAGCACCGGGCTGTGCGAGCAGCCTCTCTCCATCCCTCACACACGACGGCTAAGCCTTTCTGTAAATTTTAAACTTATTTGCAGAAGCTCTTGTGCAATGCATTAATAATTAATCAGGGCTTAGTTCAAAGCTCACGGGAGCTGAAGGAACCACTCCCATTGACTTAAATGAGCAGTAGATGAAACTCTTGCTAATTAATATATTAAATATATACTCTGTGATGTTAAGAAAAAAATGCATTGCAATCCCAAGTGCTTCACGCTGTAGTCCTCTATGATTTTAAGATCTGAAACTGTCTAATTTTCAAAATGTCTCTATAGCTCAGTTAAAAGCAACGGCGCTAGTAGGCGCGTGGTACAGTGCAGGTGGCACCCAAATTGTCCTTGCGATGGGGAACGCGTTAGCTCGAGGGAGGGAGGATGTCTCGGGCAACCTGTCCACCATTTCCTTCATCTGCGTTCCAGGTCTGCCTCTCTCTGCGCTGGTGGCAATGGGGAAGTTTGCCTCCTGTAGGGTACCCAGTGTAATTTCTTTCAGCTGAGCAAAGAGATGATAAAATTTTGGTTTGCTTTTTTCCCCCAAGACTTTTTGAGTGAAATCCCTTGACAAGGAAGAAATCTAGGTCTGAAAATGCGCTCAAACAGTGAGCTGGAGAAGAGAGATTCTCTGTTCCGTAACAAATTCAATCTCATCATTATCCCTTCTTTCTGCAATCTCATTTTATTTCACTGAAAATACAGAATGGATGATGATGTAAACTACATAACATCAACCAAGTTCGCTTTTTTTCTAAACCTGTTGGGCTGAATTCTGATTTTATTTACACCATTGTGAATGAAGAGTAAGAGCCGTATTCAACTGGGACAAGACACCTGTATTGGAAACTGAAGTCACATTCTTCCTGCCTCAATTCATTGCATAAGTCCTTCCTTGTTTGAAGACGTCTGCAATACATAAGCAAGTAGCACTGAATGACTTAAACTCTGAGATGTAGCCTCATCTCTACGTTTTATTTTGTAACGTATAATATAAACCATTTAATGTGAACCATAAGGTTTTCATATCAGTTAGTGCAACTAGATGTTACACCTGAATAATGGAAGAGATAAGATGGTAGAGGGTCATCTTCAACTTGAATTTTATGGAAATAGATGACAAAAATTCATACCACAATGAAGTAGAAGTTTCACCTTGAGAACAGTTTCAGATTTTGCCCTAATTGGCAATGAAATTATTAATAACCTGATTCCGCTTCCAGAGCTGGCATGTGCTCTGACAAAAATTGAACACTATCTTTGATGGTAATTGGCACCATTGTTAGTGCTTTCAGCAAACCCTAGCGGTCTGAGCGGTGTCATGAGCCGGCGCACCCATGGGTGCTTGGGGAAGAGCCAGCTGTTCCTCCTGCACTTGGCGTGCCCCATGAATGAACAGGTCAGGACCACCCAGATCTATGTAAATGCTTCTGCTTCTTGCACAAGAAAAGTACTGAGCTAATCCTGGGGAACTATTTCCCATTTTTATTCTTCTGTCATTTTTTAAGAAGTGTTTAGCGCCAAGGATATTTATCAGTAACCTTTTCCGGTGTATTCCAAATGGCAGAGTCCCACATGAAACCAGTGTTTTCCTATTAAATAAATGGCAAACTTTTACTTAACCTTTTTTCATCTGGCCTGAATATTTTTTATTTTTTTTAAACTTGAAGAAAAATGTTTTGTTCTGCTGATGTGGAATTTCTTAATGAAGTTCTGAGGGCATCGTGTGACATGCAAATGCAGCTCTTAAGGTACTGGAGGGGCAGTGTTAGAAACTGCTGAATGGTTGAAAATGCTTTGTGTTAATTCACTTTGCTGCAGGACTGGATCTGGTCCTCAGAACTTTTCTCCTTTAGTTACTGTTTTGCCCTTTAATTTTATCACACTGTGTAGAAGCAGCACTGTTTTTGCTATAGGAAGGGCTTGCATAAGTGGAGGTGGAAGTCAAATGCACAGAATACAGTGTAAACCAAGCAAATTTGGAGCTCAAGTCGTGTAAAAGGTATTCTTGCAGATGAGAGGCACAGCTGGCGTTTTGTTCAGAGTGCTTCATTCGAGCCCTTGTGTCTTTCAAGAGCTTTGTCAGGGTCTTTGCGTTATCTTTCTGGTCTTCGGGATAAGGATGGAAGTGTCTGTCTGCATCTATTCATGTGCTTCTCTATCAAAGGATTTTGCATATGTGTATTCCTTGTGGCCTCGTTCTTTGATTTGCTCGTCTCTCAGGAAGAACCACAATCTACTTGTAATCCTTCTCTGCCATGCTCATGATGGTGCTCCTCCACTGAATGATTTTCTATATTGCCACTTCTTCAATATTCAAAATTCAGGATTCAGAAGACCTTGCTTCCAGAACCAAACCGAGGTGTAAGGTCCTGAAATTGGCTCCCCATCATGCCAATGGTTATCAGTCATGTTCGCCAGTTAAGGAAAATTAATTCTCTTGGAGGATGTAATAAAGTTGATGGATTTATTGAGAAATCAAGTCAATCTGCTTGAGGTGCTAATAGCCAAGGGAGTTTCTATGGACTGCATTTCTGTGATAACCTGCTTTTATAGAGTGGTGTTGCCTGCTGACTTTTGTGAAGGGAGTACAGTTTGTGTTGCTCTTTGCACGGGCAGAAACAGAAGGAGGAAGACTTGGAAAGCCCTGCTAATACACCTTGTGGTTTGGAATGAATTTTGCAAGCCTGCTTGTTCAGTCTGCAGTATTATCTGACTTTAAATAAGTCTCAGACCAGCAGCCTTGCTTAGCAGTACATATCCAAGCTAAGCTCCAGGTCCCTCTGTCTTCACTGATTCACAGTGAAGCTCCAGTGGCTTAAGTGGATTTATAGTTCACCGAAACCCCAAACCTGCAAACATTTATATACCTTCTCAATTTAACACAGATTAATAATCCCATGATACCTGGTGTTAGAGTTCCTCATAACAATGAATATAAATTGCACCCCTATAAAGAAGGTCGTAGCTGACGCAGTATGCAGGCAGCTGCGCTGTCCCTAGAGAAGAGAGATTTGCTTGTTTTCTCAGATAAATCAATTGATTTTGCTGGAAGAGTAAACTCAGCTGGAACTGTTCGTGTGCATAAAGTTAAGCTTTTGCACATTTTACTACATGGGGCCTTATTCTGTTTGGAGATAAAAACTGAACCTTGAAGTTCTGATTTGTTTTGGTTCCTAAATGTCCGACAGTAGGACTTTCTCATCCCATCATAACCCAGCAGGTAGGATCACTGAACTGGTGTGTCTCATGGACTTCTGTTTCGCAAGGAGAGGATCCCAATAATCATGTCTGGGGTTCTTGGCGTTTTTATTCTTTAGACCTAAGCTTTTGCCACTTGACCTCAAGTACATAACAGAAATCTTAGGGAAAGTCTAGCAGATGTCTTCAGGACATGATACAGTCACCTGTCCTGCCCATATAGGTTCAGGCACACCTAAACCTTCCTCCCAGGTATTTGTTTAATTGGTTATTATAATCCAGTGATGGGGACTCAATGCTCTTCCTGAGCAATCCATTCATGTGCTTCACTGTCCTGATTTTGAGAGATTTTCTTCATGTCTAGCCTAAAGCTAAAGCTCCTTTGCTCTCGTTTTAGCCATTACTTGCTTTCCCATCCCTATTGAAAACCAAGAATAGTTTAGGAGATGTCACTTGGAGATGATGTTTTCATTTTGAAAAGTTGCTGTCCTCTTTTCCCTAACGTCCTTATCCCTAAACCAAAATAACCCACTTCTCACTTCTTTTTCCCATAGTTCATGTTTTATGGACGTGCTGCCTGTTCTTCTCAGCTTTGTAGAAAAGCTAGCTGGGTAAGAAGAGACAACGTCTCCAAGGGCAGTTGTATAGATGTGAATGTGTGAGGAGGAGCTATGCAATAAGATTTGAATATCATTTCAAGTAACACCGGCGCAGATTGATGACTGTGATTTTTTTTTTTTTCCACTGAGGTTACTGCAAAAGAAAACATACACTAAATACTGGAAACTGGTGTAAAATAGATGTACGTCTGTTTTTCAGTGCTGTTAATAAGGATCATCCCACAATGCGTTTGCTATAATTGACAAGTGCTTTGACAAACAAGCACAGGATGAATAGTTTCAGCCACTAAATTTCTGCTCGTTTGCTGCATTGGCAGGAGAGTTCCACTGTGGGTTTGAGGATGGTAACATTTGCCTTTTCACTCAAGATGACACGGACAATTTCGACTGGACAAAACAAAGCACTGCCACTAGAGACACAAAATATACCCCGAACACGGGGCCAAACGCAGATCGGACTGGCTCCAAAGAAGGTAAGCTCCAGCGGTGTGCCTGGTCCCTCGGTATCCGCAGCTCCGCTGCTCCGTTGGGGTGAGGGACCTGTCCAGGACAGCCGATTCAGCCAGCTACATCGTTTTTCCTAATCATACCAAGAATAAGCATAGTTCAAGGACTTCTAAAAGAAATTGCCGGTGCTGAGGCGTGCGGCTGGTCCCCAAGCACAACCCACTAACGCTGCCATTAACCATCTTGTATTGTTTCTATTGTGCCATTCTCAAAGCGATTGCTTTCACGTTACAGTCTGGTGGGGAAATATTCTGGCACATCTTGAAATATTCTTCTGGTTTATGTCATTTAAATCCTAACTTGGACTCTCTCAAGACTGTCACAATGAGATTTTTTTTTTTTTTTTTTCCCCATTTTTACTTTGGGTGTTGCTAAAATGTGTAATTTTCAATCTGCTACCCCGCTTAACAGAAGCGTGCCATCTTCACTGCAGTGTATATTTGCATTTGAAAAGTCAGATGTATTGTGCTGAATTTATCAAGTACTGCAGTAACTCGTGCTATTTTATTGTATGCCCCTTGCTTGCACTACCAAAGGGGGAAAAAATCATACTGCATTGTATTTGCTTGGTTGGATTAAGTAAATACTACCTCTGGTGTTGGCACCGTCCAGGATCAGAATAATTTAATATTGTCTTCTTTTGTGAAAATGAGCTTTCAAACAGGTGATTGACTTGGCCAGTTGAAAATATTCCTTGAAAGGTTTCCATCAAGATGTTTTCCCTTTATTTTAAAAGTTTTCCTTGCTCACTGCTTATAGGAACAAATTGCGACCTTGAGACTGAAGCCTGAACCCCATCATAAGGATTTTTTTCTTTTCTTGTGCACATACAATGTTACATCGATTTGAAGTTGTTTACGAGTACTGACCTGCTAGCCCTGATTTTACTCTTGGTAGAAAACATGTTTTTGAAGCAGCTGTGGAAAACACATGGGCTTAATGCAGAAGAAATATGTCCCAGAAACCATGGTGATGTCAGATGAATGTGAAAAATGGATTGAGATGCTTGATAGCCCTGGTGTCTTCCTGTATGTGTATGTGTTGGATTTTGAAGTCTGCAACCTCACGATTTCCATTTGGACTCTCCCTAGGTTTCTACATGTACATTGAGACGTCACGCCCCAGGCTGGAAGGAGAAAAGGCCAGACTTGTTAGTCCTGTTTTCAGCGTCGCTCCAAAAAATCCTTACGGAGCTACGAACACAGCCTATTGTTTTAGCTTCTACTATCACATGTATGGACAGCACATAGGTGAGAGAAAGCCAATGACCTTGTCTTTTCACTTTGGCAGAAATAGCAGGAGAAATGTCCGCTTGTATGAAACGAAAGCACGGGAGGACTGCCAACACCTGCAAGGGCCAGTTGCAACCAAAGCTGGCAAGAGAGGTGCCTGATAGTGTCCTAATTGCTGTAAAATTCTGTTTTCCACTAATCAGCACGCTAGCAGGAGCCCCTCAGAGCTGGGAAGTCTTTCGTGCATGCGTGAGGTTTTGAGCAGGGAACTTGAGAGCGTGAAAACAGAAAAGGTGATATTTCACAGAATCACAGAATCATTTGGTTGGAAAAGACCTTTAAGATCATCGAGTCCAACCGTACCTGTCCACCACTAAACCATGTCCCTAAGCGCCTCGTCTGCCCGGCTTTTAAATACCTCCAGGGATGGGGACTCCACCACTTCCCTGGGCAGCCTGTTCCAGTGCTTGACAACCCTCCCATGAAGAAGTTTTCCCTAATATCCAATCTAAACCTCCCCTGGCACAACTTGAGGCTGTTTCCTCTTGTCCTATCACTTGTTCCTTGGGAGAAGAGACCAACCCCCACCTCACCACAACCTCCTCTCAGGCAGTTGTAGAGGGCGATGAGGTCTCCCCTCAGCCTCCTCTTCTCCAGGCTGAACAACCCCAGGTCCCTCAGCCGCTCCTCACAACTTGTGCTCCAGACCCTTCCCCAGCTTCGTTGCCCTTCTCTGGACACGCTCCAGCACCTCCATGTCCTTCTTGTACTGAGGGGCCCAAAGACTTGGCCTGGTACTAACAGAGTGTTTTGAGTCACTCCTCGTGTGCTGGCAGCTGGAGTGGCACAGCCTGCGTGCGACGCAGCAGCGCACGGTGCCTTTGCAGAAGTCATGAACAAGTCACTCACAAGCTGTGGGAGTATATCTTTTCAAGGTATATCTGTAATCTGTTTTTAGTCATAGCTCTTTCAACACACACGTTTAATTTCTTTGCATGGTATGAAAGAAAGGTGTGGGAATATATAAAAGTAGAAGCGATAGACAGCCATGTAAATCCCTGTGGGGTGCTCGGTGCTTACCAGTGTGTCAAGAGGCTTTCCAGTGCCAAGCTGACCTGACTTGATGTATTTTTATATATATTTCAAGGGCAAGCACATCCTCTCAGTGCATCCTGGTGGTTGCTTCGGGAAACCCTCGCCTGCCTCCGGGCAGAGTTCAGGTTTTAAATAGAGCGGACGAGTTCACTTAGGTTTTTGGTTAGTTGTCTCAGCATTGCTGAGCACATGAACGCAGCCCCAGGTCTAAATTCTCCTGGATCTACATCCCAGCGAGAGCGTGGCTGTTTATTGGAAAGAAGCGATTGAGCCATGCCATGCTTAGTGAAAAAAAATATAAACTGCCCTATATGGTCGTATACCAGACTATTTCTGGTATATGACAGTGAAGAAAAAAGTTAAAAACATAAAGGGTCAAAGAGTTTTTCTGGAATACCTTAGGGTTGGGGTAAAGTGTAAGAAAAACAGCCACGGAGGCTGACGTCTGTCCACAAAACAGTCGCCTCTCGTTGGTGCAATTTTTTTTTTTTTTTTTCCTAGGCTACCTTTTCAGCAAGTGTCTGTCCTTCGCTTTTTTGCTGAGATTGCCCTTTCTTGTTGACGTGTAATTTCTTGAATCGACATGTATAATGCTGGCTGATGAAGGAGCTGACCCACAGGCGAAGATGGTGACGATGATGATTAGTGATCATAGTTACATAGGATTTGTTCATGGCAGTGTGGACATCTAGTTGTCGAAGACCAAAATTGCTCAATATCACTTTTGTTCCTTAACGTTAAAAAATATAGTTACCATCATTTTAGCTAATGTTCAAAATTATCTGCTTTTGAATGGCTTTGTACAAAATTACTTACTATTCTGTCTTTAAAGAGCAGACTGACAGAAAAATAGTAAATTGATAACATCAGCCATGTGTTTGAATGCATGCTTATACATCTTCTAAATTCAATATTTTAATTCGTCCTAATGACAAAATATTATGAAACACATGAGAATGCAACATGCATACAAGAAATAAATTATGAAATCAGCAAATATATACTATTTGATTCCCCAGATGTGAACTCTATCACTGAAATTGTTCACATGAGGATAATGAAAAGAAAAACCTAATGAGTAATATTCTAAGATTTCGATGATTTAAGCGCATGATTATTGTATGAATAGTCGTATTGATGAGGTAACTGCTTGAATGAGTTTTAAAAGGTTTGTGGTCTTGGAAATTACTTTGGGCTAGGAAAGGGGTTATTATAACATGATGGTTTGCCCAGACAAATCAAACCTAATCATGGCACAGTGTTTCAGCTGATGCACCCTTGTGGTAAGGGTGGCCACCAGCCTCCCGGGCTGCATCAGGCAGAGCATGGCCAGCAGATCGAAGGAGGGCATCCTACCCCTCTGCTCAGCACTGGTGAGACACAGCTGGGGTGCTGGGTCCAGTGCTGGGCTCCCCAGGACAAGAGAGATGTGGGCTTACTGGAGAGAGTCCAGCTCAGGGCCACAAAGATGATGAAGGGACTGGAGCATCTCTCATATGGGGAGAGGCTGGGGGAACTGGGACTGCTCAGCCTGGAGAGGAGAAGGCTCAAGGGGATCTCATAGAATCATAGAATCATTTAGGTTGGAAAAGACCTTTAAGATCATCAAGTCCAACCATTAAACTAACACTGCCAAGTCCACCACTAAACCATGTCCCTAAGCACCTCGTCTGCCCGGCTTTTAAATACCTCCAGGGATGGGGACTCCACCACTTCCCTGGGCAGCCTGTTCCAGTGCTTGACAACCCTCTCCGTGAAGATTTTTTTCCTAATATCCAATCTAAACCTCCCCTGGCACAACTTGAGGCCATTGCCTCTCGTCCTATCGCTTGTTCCTTGGGAGAAGAGACCAACCCCCACCTCACCACAACCTCCTCTCAGGCAGTTGTAGAGGGCGATAAGGTCTCCCCACAGCCTCCTCTTCTCCAGGCTGAACAACCCCAGCTCCCTCAGCCGCTCCTCACAGCACTTGTGCTCCAGACCCTTCCCCAGCTTCGTTGCCCTTCTCTGGACACGCTCCAGCACCTCCATGTCCTTCTTGGAGTGAGGGGCCCAAAACTGAACACAGCACTCGAGGTGCGGCCTCACCAATATATATGAATACCTGAAGTGAGGGTGTGAAGAAGATGGAGCTCAGAGATGCTCAGGGACAGGACAAGAGGCAATGGGCACAAATTGATATAGAGGCGATTCTGTGTAAACATAAGAAATTATTTGTTGGGTTGTTTTTTACTATGAAGGTGATCAAACACTGGCACAAGGTTGCCCAGAGAGGTTGTGGAGTCTCTGTCCTTGGAGATATCCATAATCTGATTGCACATGGTCCTGGGCAACCTGCTCTAATCTACCATGCTTTGAGCAGGGGTTTGAACAGTACAATCTCCAGAGGTGCCTCCAACCTCCATGATTCTGTGATTCTGTGTGAAATATTTAATTGGTAATATTTTTTTCAGAAGAGTTCCATTTTGTTAAGGATTAATCCCCTGTGGATAATTCTAAATCTTGTTGCTGAAACAGATTGACCGTTTTATGACAAGCTCTTAGAAGCCTTGACCCTTCGCTGCTGTAGAGGGTGCTTCTTATCCCCGTTTGGGAATGAGCGCTGCCAGTCGGGGTGCTCTTGGCTGTAGCATGCGCTGCCAGCTCATTGATTTCTTCACAAGAGCAGGATAGGAGCTGCCAACTGAGACCTCGATATGATCTCTCTGCTGAAGGCTCTCTCTTTTGAATAACCTTGAGCTGCTGATTCTTGACCTGACTTCACTGAAAATTTGAAGTGTCTTGCAGGGGAATTTATTTGGCTTACATAAATTCCAGGCTGTCCTTCCTTGGGCCTGGGGACGACGTGTTCAAGGAAGATACATGGCCATTAAACTTTGATTTTTCATCCAAAGTGCTGCAGCATTGTTCATCAGACTTTGGTGCTGCAAGTCAGCATTTCCTCTGGGTTGCTTTATTCTCCCTAGTTATCAGAATCCATAAGATTTCCAAGCAGTATTAGGGTTGTTATTCCCATGTCTCAGGGGCAAAGTACTCTGTTTCCAAAACAGTTTCGGGACTCATCAAAATGTTTCTGCATTCCCAACAGAAATTTCTGCATTTCAGGTCTTTGGTGTCTCTGGAGAAGAGGCTGGAAATTTCTGTAGCGATAAGGAGAGGTGCTTGGGAGTCTTTGAGCGGAGATCTGAGATTAGCACTTACGCTACAGCACAGCTCTGACGAGATAAACAGGGACCTACATCCCATGCCATGGTAGATAGATTCAGAAAGATAAAGTGTTTCTCTGCCTGAAATAGGTGGCGCTTCCTTAGAAGTCAGATCGTAATTCCTGACGGATCACACAGAGCTAACTCTGAGAGTGCTGGCTGCCAGAGAAAATGCACGCGCTTAGCTCCACATCCTTCAAAAGGAGAAGGCGGATTATCCCTAAAGCATAGGAGAAATAGAAGTTCCCAATACTTGGTTTGCAGCAAACAATAAGCCATCGTTGGGGAGCAAGAAAAGGAAGAGTCACCGTCCTTACCGTGTCTGTACGTTGAGACAGAAAGAGGCTGTAATTCCATTCTAGTTGTCACCATCTTTTAAAACAATCTATATTTCCAGTTTTTTTCCATCTACACCCCAAAATGGGGCATTTCTAATTGACGCTCCAAGAACAAAACTTTTTCCTATCATTAGAGAGCCTTCAAAAACCCAAAAGTGGCAGCAAAGCATGCTGTCCGAGCACACCGTGAAAGCTGTTTGTGTTCGCAATGCGATGAGCGCTCAAAATGTCACCCCCGTGACATTGCCGCTGGCGACGTCTCCGGAGCACCCTCCACTCTCTTGGCAGGATGCTGTCAGAAAGTAAACTTTATTCCTTAATTCACGGCTGTTACTCCTGCCCGCTGTTTCTGTCTCCTACTCAAGAGTCCCTTCATTACCCATTTGTCTGGAGTTTGGAATAGTTTGAAATCTGTAGATGAATTCTTGCTGGGTGCATCTCAGTGTGAACCCTGGAGCCAACCCATCCTCCACAGCATTGGCTTTGCAAAGGCGGCGTAACTTTTCCAAAACCTTACTGGCGGAATTTCAAGGATCAGCATCTGTCGCAGGTGTCATCAGATGAGTTTTCAGCCACGTTTTGGGCAGGTGTGTGCGCATATCTAGCAACGAGGGTCAGGCAGGTACATCCGTACTGACCAATGTGCTGAGCACGTCTGGGACAGTAATGGCTATTTTGTATTTTAACTAAGACTGCTATCATTCTGCTATTAATTTGAAGACGTTACGTGACACAGAGAGGCTGAGCGTGCTATGAACAATCTTCAGTCTCTGTAACCTCAGCAGCAATGGAATTACGTGCTTTTGATACCGAAATGATTCAGTTATTCCAAACAGCCCCGCGGCGTGGGCTCTATCAGCCTGCACAAGCAGGTGAAACGATTAGCCAGCTATTCATCCCAATGCTATGGGCATTGATTTTTGTCTTTAAGAAAAATAACATTATATATAACTCCATTTTTTTTAATTTAGGTAGTCTTGTCTAAGACCCTGCCTTTTTTTTTTCACACCATAGACCCAGCACAGTTGTCCAAAAAAAGCCTTGGAGAGGAGCAGATGGGCAGGAAGGGAGAACTGTTTAAGCTGAATAACACAAACCTTGCCCAAGAGCTGTTGCTGTCTGGAAGAGGGCTGAGGCCGAGCTTTCTGTGAGCAGCCCTGCGACGTGTTACTGGGCTGGGCTGCAGCGCTGCTCCAGGGAGCCCTCCGGAGCATTTCCCTTCTCGCAAGCCCTTTCTGTCTCAGGTCTTTTTGTTTTACCTGGTAGCGTGCGCGTAGGCAGAGACAGACTACCCTTTTTAAAAGCCGTGATTCCTTTGTGCTGCTTCTGCACCCTCCCCTGCATTTGAAAAATAAAATGCTGCAGTGGGAGGCAGGTGGGAGATGCGGTGCCGCCCAGTCGCTCCGGCGAGCATCGCTTCCCCCACCTCCTTCAAAGAAGATGTATGGCCTCATTCTGGGCACCCTGGTGAAAGAGCCGTGATGAGAATATTTGCTGCTCCATTACACATTTAGCCTTATGTTTTTCAAGGCGCTGGGTTTTGCTATTGCTAGAAATAAGAACTTTTTATTAGCAGGAGCTGAGTCACTGTGCAGCTGCCTCGGATCTGAGAGGTTTCATTGCAAATATAATTTGTACGAGCTTCCCAGCTGCCATTCCAAACTCCCTAAAAAATAAGCGGTCTTGCGTGAAGTTGACTGTCTGAACTTTCTCCAGTGAAGGCAGATGCAATGATTTACGTAGCACAAAGGGACACCACTGCCCCACACCTCTGCAGATAACAGCGGTGAGCAAGAAGGAACAAAATCTCCAAACTATGTGAATTACTCAACCCTGCTAAATGAAGTTGATGCAATTGCTGTCTCTTGGTGCACCGAGGCAGTCTGGCTTCTGTTCGTGGTCTGAGGCAGGGATGTTAATGCGAGAGAAGGGCTGCCAAATGCAGACGATCCGTTACTTATTGCAAATAACGCCTGTGCTGGAACCAGTAACTTAATGGTGGTTGGTGGGGAAAGACCCAGGGCTGTGGGATTTTTCTCCACAGTGAGGGACAACTCTTCCAAGGTTATTTGAACTTAGAGGATTATGTTGTCCTTCAGAGATACTCCTTAGTCGTAGTAAGGGCATCACATCTCTCTCTGAGATAGATTCGCCAGGCTCTGCGGCACTCCATTAGAAGTCGGACAGTCTTTATAAGCGAGAGCTAAGCAGAAGGCAACCAAGTTGCTTATTTATCCTTGGGTTAGGAGGTTATAAACGCCTTGCTTACGCTAAAGCACAGAAAACTCCTTTTTGCCCATCTCACCCTGGGAAGCCTCGTGTCCTTCTTGGGCTGCAGGGAGCAATGGGTGCAATGGGTGCGACTGCCCTGCGCGCACTCAGTTTGCTGTGAATTCACATCACCAGTTCATGGTGTTCCTAAGTTTTAAATTTTTCGAATATAGGAGAAGAAACTCTCTACGTCTACTCAGACCTAGAGGAGGCCCAGGCAAAATGGGAAGCGGGGCGAGCCGGGGACTGCTGCTGTACCCAGCCCAGCACCTCTGCTCCATCAGAGCGCCTAACCGATTCCAGTTCTCCACCTCTCTTCTAGGAAGCTTGAACGTTTACCTGCGGTTGAAAGGTCAGACCGCGATAGAGAACCCGTTGTGGTCTTCAAGTGGAAATAAGGGACAGCACTGGAACCAAGCCCGTGTTAATATAAACCCCCCGACTTCATTCCAGGTAATGGCTTGTGCATCGCGCACCGGGAACGGGAGTATTCGGGTTTCGGAGTGGGGGCCTGTGTACGCTGACCCTTTCCTTCTGACACAGGATTTCACAGCTTCATTTCAGCTCTGAAAGCTGCTTTATGGACAGATAATTGCTCTCCTTGCTGTAAATAGGTGAGCACCGTAGAGCTTAATAACGCACGCTTTAATGGCGCAACAGCAGCTATTTGCTTGAAGACAAAATGTCTTTCTGTTTTTAGAAGATGTTGTTGGCCAATATAAAGTGGTTTTTAATTTCAGATTAGCAAATGGAATACAAAATTACTTCAGGTGAAAAACTATTTAGGGTCCATGGTGTAGTGACTGTGTTAGAGGTCTATGGAAACACCTGCATTTTCTGCAGAAAAAGGATGATCTCTGAGTCTTTGCTGAAAGGTACCAAAGCAGCAGCACTGCCTGCGTGGAGCTCCTGGTACGGCGGAGCTGCACGCCTCATTCACTAGGCTTATGCAAGTCATGACAGGTTTTCACACATTTCATTTTTGGTTTGACAGTGAGATGCTGATAGACTCTTATGGGCAGTTCTCATTCACGCTGCGAGCTGTTTGTAACTGGAACAGACCCAAAAAGGCAGCTGCTGCGAGCAAGCCCTCGTGCATTTGAGGCTGGGAGTATCATCATGGAAGATGGGAGTCACAAGCTGTGCCCTGCAGTGCAACGTTCTCCAGACTCCTCTGTCCCCGCTCTGTAACCTCGTGGTCCCCCGGGGGAGATGATGGCTTTTGGGAAAAAGAGTCATTCAGTGCAAGTCAAAACTGCTCTCTTAAACACGCAGATTGGGATTCTCTTTATGGCTAATTACTGTTCCTGACCCTTTGTTTTTATTTCCGTGCATGAGAGGCGGTGACAGAAGAGAAATGATTTGGCATATGTGATCGCAGAAGCGTTGCACGGGGGGAAATTAGAGAAAAATTGTAGGAGTGTGTGGGATATGTGCAGTATAGCGGTACACGATGTTTGAGTGGAACAAAGTGGCAGAACTGGGGAGGAAGAGTGCAGAGAAGAGGGATACGAGTGTTGAAATACACTTAGAGCATGAGGCCAAGTACAAGGGAGGTGATCAGGGTGGGTGAGTTTTGCATTGGTGAAGTCAGGATAAACCCAAGAAGTCTGAACAGTGAAGGAGAGAAAAATGTTTAGTATCTGGACATAACAAACGGACTGGTAAAGGGAGACAAGAGGTGGCCGGGGAAGCTGACACCAAAGTAATCACAGCTGTGTCTGAGAGGGATTCCTGAGACCTGGGCCAGGCTTTAGCAGAAGCAGGGGAAGGATGAGGACATCAGCTCCGGGCAGAGAAACGCAAAGGATTTGGCACCAGCAATGAAGGGAAGTGGAAGAGCGTGATGGGGTGCGAACCTGGCATCACCTCATCAGCATGGAGAGGAGGGCATGGGTTTGGGTGGAAGGGCAAGCTGCGGCGTCTGCCTTGCATGGGGCCAGCTGGGGTGAGGCATCGGCAGAGCAGCCGGAGGCCATGGCCAGCAGCTCCCGGTACCCAGGTTGCTGCTTCAGAGTCTGAGCATCAGCCCTTGCTCGGGGCCCCGTCGCTTTCAGAAAAGTTTCAGGGTTCACTTCTGCTACTGGTGCACCTCAACTCACATTGCTTTAAGACCGTATTCACTGGTGCCACTCGCTGCTACACAAGGTGGAAGCTCCTCTACTTGGCTATTTTTCACCTTTCACATTGTTGTGTTTAAAGGCTCCAGCATAAAATGAATGTAAAGCCATGAAGCTCTGCACAAATATAACAAATAAATGTCAGAGTGGCTGGAACCTTAAATTACTTTTTTAGCAGCTCTTGCATCAAGCAAGCTTTATTTTCCATTTAGGAGTCTAAGGAGGAAAGAATATAAACCTCCCAGTTAAATTTAAGGAGAGTGAATTGAAGTGAATCTTTGCAGTAAAACAGTACACTGACACAGAAATTAAAACTTTTTATGGGTTAATTTATATGAGTAAAAGTGCAGCCCAGATTTGTTTTATACCTTCCCAGTCCCCGTGACATATAACAAAGCTTCCATTGTGAAGAACTGAGAGGACTACAGTGCTTTGAATCAGAAAAAAGTACGGCATAAAAGCTACCTTAGTAAGATGTTCACTTATTAAGTCTTTTTAAAGGATAAACACAAAAAAGGAGAGCACGTGGAAGTGATACACGGCACGCTGGCATCTGGGAAGGTGTCAGTTTTAGTTCAGGTTGGAGCAGGAGCGCTACCACCGCCTTCAGCTACACTTCCCTTGACACCTTCTTGTGTCGAAGACATTTTTTGCAAAGGAGGGATTTTTTTTTGCATTGAGGGACTCATCTGCCCTTAAGTAAATGACCCCACGGGACCACTGAGATTTTCAGCCCCTTACAGCGAGTGTAAGGGGCTTAGACCCTTGTCATCACGCTGTCCGGCTGGGGATGTTCACGAGGCTCCTCTCTACTTCTTATTAGGAGGCTGGCCGGGAAGGTAAAATCTGTCTGAAATCCTGCTGAAGAAGCACAAGCTGAATCCCCCGGAGACACTCGGGATAACGCTGGAGGCACTATTGGGGCTTATTTCCAATTCCCCTGTTAAGAGAGCAGAGTGGCCTTTGCCGTACGTGTAAGCCCCTCTATTTTCAGCTACATGCAGTATTTTTAACAACAGCTTTGTAAAGTCACGGACACGCAGATAAAGGTTTTGCGGGATACCGAGAGGGGATTCTGATCATCTGGCACCTCCTGCAAATCGGTGTGAACTGCAGGCTGGATCGTGCTCCGTGCCTTGCCAACACTCATCTGCGGTGATTTGTTCCGAGCATGTGGCCAAGCTGGTTAATGGCAACCCGTCTCAGGGGCCCATAAAACGCCCTGCCAAATGCAGATTTTAATTAAATGCTGGCCGTTGTATTTGTATAGAGTCCTTTTGTCTGGAAACAGTGTTTTTCATTATCAGGGAAGATTTGACTTTAAACTCTGGTGACTGGTTATATGCCTGCTGCCAAGGAGCAGGAGGGCAAGCTGTATTTGGGGGAGAAGAGAAGACACTTTCCTCTCGAGCTGAATACTTCCCATCGTCAGAGGTGGAGTCGAAAAATTGTCAGAGGGATAATTACTTGAGACAGTGTTTTCAGACAACAGGGTAAATTACGGAAAAACTTACTGTTTTCCCAATTACAGTTCCCTGGTGCATTAATATGCACCTTGTTATAGTAATTAACCTACAGCATCGCACTTCAATAAAACACCGACGGAGTCTCGTGCCCCAGATGTGCTTTCAGGGTTATTTAGTGCTCCCAGCACAGCCCTTGCCTCCTGGCTTAGGACACAACAGGCAGGCTGTAAATACACACCTTCACGTTGCCAGCTTACCACTGCGGGGCCAGGCACCTGCGGGGATGCTCAGCGAAAGGACGAGATGCGTCTGTGGCCAAGGTGGAGGGACGTGCCCTCTGTGGAAGGGCAGAGCTGAGATTTGCCTGGGCAATGCGACGGCTGGTGGCATCGTGCACCGTCGTGAGATGGTCCTTGGGTGATAACGCTTGCAGCTGGACTAGCTGCTGGACCCCCGTGATCTACAGGGTCATCTTCCACTGCCCTGAGTGTTTACTCATCATTTATAATGGAAGGTATTCATTTCAAATAGGCAGCTCTGGTTGAACCGTATTAATGAGCAGAGAAATGTCGGAAGCTGCCAAAAGAAGAGGCTCGGATCTGTGTCCTGCTGAAATCAATGGCAACCGAGAGAGCCCACCCGAGTGCCCCAGACATCTCCCTGATGCAGTTAGATCATTGCGAAGTGTAATTTAAGTATTTTGCTCCAGATGGAATTAATTTTTTTTGTTTTTTCCAAATTGACTCTACCCCCAAGAGTTAATGTCTCCATTAGTGCCACAGCACGCCCTTATAACATTCATTGAATTTCATGCATACATTGTTGCAGATTAAAGCTAAAAAACTTGTCATCTAAGTTAACCAAAAATATTTCAAAGGACAGGGCGGCGGGGGGGAGGGAAAGGAGAGATAACTGTGCAAATGGTGCTGCTTGGGAAATATATTCCTTACATAATTCCTTCATCTCTTTAGAAAGGCTTTGAAGTTTTCTAGTGAATAAATTTCTCGCGACGCGGAATGAGTCCACCCTTCCGCAAAGCTAATTAGGCAGCGGTATGGCAGTATGGGTTTGGGGAAGGAGAGTGGATAACTTTGTTTCTTTAGTACAATAGTAATCCATAGCTAATAATGCACATTCCAGCAAATAATACTACTGGCCTTGCGACAAGCCACCCATCTCCATGCAGGCTCCATTTCCTTTCCCAGCTGGAGCAGCTGGGGGTTTCAGACTGGGAATATTTGACGGAAAGTGATGAATCGGACCTTGAAATCGCAGTTGTCCATTTAGCAGAGGTTAAAGCCATCTCTACCCTGAGCCTCTCTGTGATAAAACACATCACAATGTCCTCTGATAAATATAAAACCATTCTTAGAAGGGATCAAAGCTTCTAGACATGATGACGAGCCACTAAAAGGGGCAGGAGAGAAGCAGGGCTGTCACAGTCATCAATTCCTGCCACGCCAGGAGATCTGGGAGGTTAAAATCCACCGAGGTGATGGCAGGAGATCACTGTGGGACCTCTGAGGATCCAAGTCAAAGGTAGTCCCATCCTGACCCCTTAAGATAAATATAGTTTTGTGTTATGGGTGAAGGGACACCAAACTGGCTCCTGAGAGGTTTCTCCCAAGCTTTCACGGGCCAGGGGAAGGTTGCAGAGGGGCAGATCCTGTCCTCCTCCTGCCTCCAGCAAAGTGCCACCGGGGTGCAGATGGGGGAGACCGGTGTGGGAGATGGGGTGGGAGGCACTGGTTGGGCCACCTTCCAGAGCCAGAAACCTCATTTTACTGTGGAGTTTTTCCTGCTCCTGTGTGTTCCCATGCAGTCTGTGTTCGCGTGGATGCTCAGTCCTTCAACACGTCGCAGGTGCTGTTCTTCAAGCCGTGCCTCGGCCACTCGCTTCAGGTGGCAGGAGTTTCGGGGAAAAAACCACCCCAAATCTTTTAAAAACTTTTCCTCTGTTTAATCCTGCTCTTCGCTCCAGGAATATCATACTTACATAAGTACACACGTGACAGTTAGCGTAGTGGCGAAGCTGACCTGGAGACACCAGGTAGACAACTAGGCAGGCAACTAGCAGCTCTGATATTTTTCAACTCATGCTGAAGAGTAAAAGCCTCCATGGCTCACACATCCTCTGTGTTCACCTTACAAGTACGTGTGAACTCGGTTGTGGGTTTTTTGCACCATAGAAAATGTTTGTAAACTACTCCAAGCCCATCGACGTAGTTCAATGCCGTGCAAAATGCAGCTGAATGTTCTCCACTCGTCACCCTCTGATCTGCTGCTGCTTTGGTTTTTTACAGCTCATATTTGAAGGGATCCGGGGCCCCGGCATCGAAGGCGATATCGCTATTGATGATGTATCAATTGTGGAAGGAGAGTGTATAAAATCAGACCAACCGGCCAACAGTAAGTGGCTCTTCCACATTGTGGGGGAGAGCAAATTGCTTCTCATGGTTATAAATTTGAGACGCTTTCTGAAATGGATTTTCTCCCGGAGAACAATACATTGTTCGGTTCAGTTGGAGAGGCTTAAAGTGAAACATTTTCCTTGGAAGCAAGCTCTGGAGTCAAAATGTCTTTGTTCAGATAGGAAAATGCCGGTTTAGCAGGGATGCAAGCGAAAGGCTGATGGGCGTTAGGCAGAGGCGAGAGCAGTGGGCTGCACTCCACGGTGGGGCTGGGCTGGGCGGCCGTGATTCGAGACGGGCAGGCAGATAAAGGAACATTAAAAAAATGTTCAGGGGGCCCAAGCAATATGAAATTAATGACTATCATCAGTGCTGTGATTCCCTGTGGACCTTGTTTCATCCCTCCACCCCCATGTGTGCACTACAACACAGACCTTAACTACACGGCCAGGTGTTTTTTCATCCCAACGCCTCCTGCCGCGTTCAGTTGGCAAGCGATATCCTCGTCCCCCCTTTGTAGGAGGTGACCTTGCAGAGCGTTGTCCCTACAGAGACCAGGGCTCTGCCAGGGGAGGCTGGTGGCACTCGGTGTGACAAGCGGAGACCGTGGGTGAGCACCACGCCGTTGTCCTCCCCGGCTGCCTCTGCGTCGGTGTGCAGGACAGGTTGTAGTGGCTGAGCCCTTTATCTTCTAAGCCTTGTAGCAATGCAGACTGTGTCTGGGCAGCTCTTTAATTCTACCTTTTTCACCCCTTTTTGTAGATTTACGATCAGGTGCTGTTGGGACATTAGCGCATATACGACTTATCCCAGTTATCATCCTCATGTCTGTCTTAAGTCATCAGAGGTGACCTTATCCTGGCAGAGGCTACAAAAGATTCACCAGGCACTGGCATGAAGAAAGAGTCTTTGTAAAATGGACATTTAAAAACAAACTACCAAAGATTCCTCCACTGACTGACTCAAAAGTTAAATAAATACATAAATAAATAAAAACAAAAAAAATTTAAAAGCACTGGGGACATAAAAGGCATCACAGGAGTGTAACTCACTATGAACCACGTGTGAGAACGAGATCTGGCCTAAGTAAGGAAGAGACCTTCAGGTGCTTTTGTGGTCAATAATGAATACAGCATCATCTGGTTGAACTCTCGGAAAAGAGCTATAGAAACCCTTGTCAAAGCACAAAGTCATGGCTGGTTTTGTTTCAAATGAATAGTTTGCTTGTTACCATGGAAACCTAATGGCCTGCCAAAAAAAAAAAGAGCGAGAGAGGAAGGGGAGAGAGAGGAAATAAAAACAAAAACAGAGAAAGAGAGAGAAACACCTCACTGTAAACAGGGTATGTGAAGAGCTGGCATTCATTTTCCCTTCAAGAAGGTTTTTAGTGTAGAGTTACATAAACGTAGGCCCTTTCTACTTTGGCTGTCACCTCCCCTAGAGAATAACCCGAAATCCGAGCTGTTTTAAGACATTTCTGTTTCATTTCTCATGGCTATGCTTGATAACTGTATGCTGTCTCCTTTTGCATGCATTACTATCCAGGGTGTGCGACCTGGGCTTACATATTACACAGGCTTATCGGAGTTTGCTTGCGGCCACTCGAACACCCCTCTCCCCTCCCCAACTAAGTCATCTGTTCTAATGAAGTGAAGAAACCAAACCACCGTCTTTTATAAATTGCCATGGAAACCAAGTGCCTTCAATGAAACAAGCCTGATTTAAAAAAAAAAATAATAATAATAAATAAAAAATAAAATAATAATGATGATTTCAACACAGAAGCTTGCACTGCTAAAATGTGGTTTGTGCAAACTATTTTCTAAACAAACTACGGAGCCTGGGTGTGCAGACTGCAGGCAAGGAGACGAAGCCGCTTCTGGAAACGGATGGACCTAAGCTGCTGCGTAAGCCCTTTCGGATGAGATATTTGTTGTTTAACCTTCCAGACAGCCATGGCCTTTCAGCTTATTATCCATTAGAAAATAGCTTCCGTTGGTCCTGGAAATGGGAGCAGCACTCTTTTTTGTTGTCGTTGTTGTTTTTTCAGGTTATCAAGTGGGTCAACCAGAGGAAAAGGTTGTTAAGATACACTTAGCGCAGAAGGTGGTAAAACACGGGAGTGATTTTTTTCTTACTCTAACCTCCATTCGCAAGGCGGTCGGCCCCAGCGTTAGCGGGACGGGGAGGCGTGCGTGGGGGACGGCAGTGCGTACCGAGACACCAAGCAAACCGCAGAGCTCTCTGCAAACCTGGCGCCAGCGAAGCACCGAGGGTGCAGTGCCTCTGACCTGGAGCCAGACTCTGTGCAGATCGCGAAAGATTATTTTGTTATTGTAGCGAAATTAAAAAAAAAAAAGAAAAAAAAAAATCCACTTTTACAACAACAAAAAAATAAAAGCTGTACAAATGGTTTTGAGCTACCCGAACACATACCGTTAGCCAGCCAGTTTTCCACTGCATTGTAAAGTTCCCTTACAGTTGGTTATGACAATTTGAAGACCTTTTTCCTTAAATTATCTCAGCTTTTAACTTCATTTAAAAAAAAAAAAGACTTTTGTCTAAAGAAGAGTATTATTATTATAATTATTATAATTATTATTATTATTATTCTGTGTTCTCTCGACACCCTAGGATTAAAAAAACCTGATATGCAAGTAATTGGAGTACAAACATGAAAACAAACAAACAGACGAGTATAATATTTGCAAATATGAGTATAAAAAAGCACAACGAGATGCAGTAAAACAATGACAAGGCTTGATTTTTTTTATTCTGTAGAGAAATGTTTGTGCAAATTCAGTAATTCAACTGAAGAGATAATTTTACAGCTATGTTCAATAAAGCCTCTTTCCAGGTAAGGTATGCCAAGTGGTATGTGTGTTTGTTGATCAACGTGCCCGTACGCCCCAGATGGGTGCTACTGGGATGCCTTGGTTTTCCCCCTGGTAAACTGGTGTTGTCTGAAGATATAATGGTCCATGCTGGTGATGCTGGGGAGCTGGAGCTTTCCGAGGATGCTGCCAGCTCCCTGGTTAGTGGGCAGTTTGTGGTGTCCGTAATCCCCTGCGCTGTGGTGGGAAGGCTGCTCAGAAGACAGTGGGAGCTCTGAGTCTGGACGGACTGTGAGGTTTGACACCCATAAAAAAAAGAAAAAAAACAACAAATCTCCCACTGGCAAGCACTGGATTTTAATTGCAGACGGAGGACCAGGTCGGGTATCATGAGACCCTGATGCAGATTTTTGCTTAGGAGGTTGGTGTGTCTCCTAATTCAGGATTTGTGGAAACCAAACCTTCACGTGCGTCCTCCTGCTGATCTCTCGTGAAAGCCACAGAACTGCGGGATCATCCGAGAGGCTTCTCTGTTGGCGCTTTTGGCGTGACTGTCTTCGGAGGGGCTGGCTTCGCCCGAGGCTGCCAGGAGCCCTGCCAGAAGTGGATGCATGGCTTTTTTTGCAGCAGACTCTCCTGTTACGTTTCCTATTCTGTCTCTGGCCATCGTGCGATCTGGGCGGCTCCTTTTTGCTCATTTTCTAGTTTGAGCAGCAGCTGCAGCGATGCTCCTGGCTGGAGCTGGGCTGGAGCCGCAGCGGGCGCTGCACGAGGTCCCCGCTGCTCGGGGACGCGCACGCACGCTCTCGCTTCGCCACGCTTCACCAGATTTCACTGTCCTGAGCAGATGAAATGGGGAATATGGAAAAAAAAAAAAAGGGGTGGCCATCTGTCAATCATTTTGAAGTAAAACGAGAAGCATTCCATTTCCTCTAAAATATTTTCCTGGTTTTCCCTCGAATTTATCCCTTCCAAAAATATAGACTCAAAGGAAACTAAACTTTGGATGCCCGTTGATCAGCACAGGCCAGGAGAAGCATCTTTCAAGCGCTGGGCAGAGCTCAGGCCGCAGGGCTGATGGCGGCGGTGTGACGGGGGACTCTGTGGGAAGGGAGGATTTGGAAAGCGCCCTGCGATGTCCGCTCGTGCTTGGGCAGCTGTGATGAAGACAGCCTGAAGAGAATGAAACGGAGATGGTGCTTGCTTGTTTAGATCCCAAGCTAAGACTGCAAACTGAAATCTGTATTTTCTCTATGTATTTTGATTTTTCTTTCCCTTGGTCGAGAACCACGTTGAATATTTGATAAAGGTTTTTTTTGATTGACAGCCAAAGAGTACAGTCATCTTCTTTCGAGGCAGGATAATCTGTTTGTTCTGAAAAGCCCAGGTCTTTGTGTGAAAGGAAATTTATTTCCCATGCCTATTTCAGTTTTATTCTGCTTGGGTGCAGAAGAAGGTGCTAAGAAAAGCTGGTTTTCAGGTGTTGATTTCGGAGTGGTGTTATCTTCCTTTACATTCCTAATGTAAGCCACTGAAAAGGCAATGGGATTTTACTTTGTCTGGGCCATGAGCAAGAAGTACAAACTGAGAGGTGTATTTCCTAGTCCTGATTTTTTTTTTTCCTTGTTCATTTTGGTGTGAAAATGAATGTCGTATTTGTAAAATTTTTGGACTGACCATCAAAGGGAGTTGGGACTGGCGGCTCTTCTATGAAATTTGCTAAACACTATTATTCAGTTCTTGGGTATCCAATCTAGCAATGTCGCTGATGTATTTTTAAATTCGACATCAAATACACAACTGTGTGAATTTGGACTTTGCAGCAGCTAACCACTTGGCTGTCGGGATCAGCGACCGTGATTTCTGTGGGGGTGGCTGTGGGGGTTAGATGGGTGTTCCCAAGGCAGAGGGAGGTGGAGCCCATGATAAACTTTCCAATTTTTTTTTTTTTAATTCTTTCTCAGGATGATCTGGGAGAATCAGGACATTATTAGAGCGCTCCCCTTTCATTGCCTCCAACAAAGCCGTACAAGTTCATTTCTTTCACAAAGCGTGTAGCTGGAATGTGAAATCCCACGTACAATTACAAAGTACGTTGATCTCACTGTGCTACCAACCCACCACTTCTCCAGCCGGCTCCAGCCAGGCTTGAATCCTGGATGGGACACAAGGGAGGGATAAAAAAGCATAGACTAAAAGGGGGCAAACACATTACAAATCACACTGCAAATGCACAGTCACGATTTGAAGGCAGGAGCAGCTCCTTGAGAGCCCATCAAAGCGGTGATGGCTTATGTGGTGAAGGCGTTAACTAGGGGAGAATGTTTACGCTGAGCTCATCTCATATCAGCCAGGTTTTGGAGACTATTATGTCAGGGTGTGCTACTGTCAGGCCCACAGAAATCCTTGGAAATGTGACATTTCCTCTGAATTTGGGAGAGGAATTGCTGGTTCACCCAAACAAGATGGAGCTGCAGTTGCCAGCCCCCGAACGGCTGCAAGCCCCACGCATAAGCACCGACCTCCACTGATGCCAGAGCCATTTTCTTCTTGACACCCAGCACTTGAATCTCTGCTGCATTCAATGGTGTAAATGGCGTAATTTCATCTGAACAGCTTTTGGGGCAATTAGGATCCCCAAAGTTTAAAAATGAGTTAATCAGTTAAAACATCAGCTCTTTGTTCAAGTTTGGTTTCTTTTTTACTGTCCTGGAAGGTCAGTGAAATCCCTTTGTAGTGTGTAGGTTAGTCAGAATGATCTGATTTTTTTCCACCCTTAGTGGAAGAGGCTTACCTGGTTTTATTTTTGGAGGGTTCACTCGCTAGTAATGTTTTTTCACATGTCAAAGGATAATTGAAACTCTCTTCCTCCCCGAGAAGAACTGTGGTCCATCAGAAGAATGGCTTTCTAGAGCAGTTCAATAAAAAAGATACAGTTTGGTATTATAAGCACTCTCTGCCTATATATGCTAATGAAGAGACTGGGTGCCATCTGGATTAATTCCTGTATTTTCCCATAAAACTATAAAAAACTATAAAAAAAGCTTATTATTACATTTCAGATTTTTTTTTCCCCCCAACAAAGCAACACCACAGGAGCGTGCTCCCTCATTTACGGCTGCCCCACCACGATGCCAGTGTCGGTCTCAGCAGCGCAGAAGGAATTAAACCAGCACGTACTAACCGTTTGATTTTCCTTCGTGCAAAGGAGCTTAGCGACCCGCAGCTCATGCAATCCTACGGTCATGGGACCTTCAGTCTTCAGAAGCTTTATGTCGTCTTTCCCTAAACCCCTGACCCCGGTGTTGCCCCGTAGATCCCACGGGAACGCACCCCGGCACGTGCTGGCGTAGGCAGGGAAAGGTGCTCTGCAGGACTCGGGCTGGGGAGGGACGTGCTGGGCACTCCTGCTGCTGGCAACCACCCACCATGCCCCTGCTCACAAATTCATCGATCTTAAAACCAATTACAAGGTAGAAGAGGGAGGATGCGTTTGTTTTTTGCCCTCTGAGCTGCTCGTAAGGCCGTTGCAAAACCTCACTGCTGGGAGGTTTGCCACCCCCATTCTTGTTGCCAGCGTAAATGTGTTCACGGCCAGTATAGCATCACTTGTTCTTGTGCCAGCAGCGTTAAAACATATTTTCCTTCCTTTCTGGTGTTAAGCTCCTCTCCCTCTGTACCCCCAGACCCCCTTCAGGTCACCCTTTTGGCTGTTTTTGGCTACTTTTTGTATCTCTGGGTTAGAAAATATATAGAATAAAAAATAGGAGTTATCATTAACCCAGATACAGCATACTTGGGGTAGTACATCTGATGTGACTTACTAAAATACGATATAGTTTTCCTTTGTATCGGTCAGATTAGGGAGCTTGTACTATGAGCTTTATATTATGGGAAGGATGTTGTATTTTCTCCCCAGAAGACCACATCCAAAGTCTGTGAAGATGTCACCCCACTTACGCTTGAGTGCTTCTGGAGAGCGAGTCTTTCAGAGGTTTCAGTGGTGACCCTAAGACTTTCCTTTAATAAAATATCATCTTACCCATACCTCTCAGAGAAATAGTTTTGTTATAATGAGACTACTCGAGTGAGAACAAACTGATCAAGTCGTCAGAGAATGCAGTGACACTGTACATGTGGGGAGCCATTTCCTCCTCCCTGCGTGCCCCTCCTCAAACACCCAAACCCATCCAAGCTCAGCAATGAGCTCCCGGTCACTCGGCACATTTTGTAACTCACTGAGAGCAACCCTAGAACTTTAATTATAAAATCCGTGTCAAAGGCCTGACAAGAAACTGAAACGTAAATAGGATGATTGTGTTTGCGTTCTCTCTGTCGATGCGTCTCCACGCATCCTGGTAGCCTCACCTAACACGGTCTCTTCTAGCTGGTTCTTTGTATGACATTGTCAGGTTGAATGTCACCTTATCGGAGCCTACCAGGGACCTATGACAGGTGACTTGCAACCAATTTCCTTCCATTTCTGTTCTCTGTAAACTTTTTTCCATTGCGAAAGGGACTTGAATGTTGGCAAGTGCTTGGACAAAGGAATATTAATGTAGCTTTGCTCACAGCTAAGGTCATGGCTGACAACTGGAGAAATGCAACCACCGATTCCTCGGGATCCGGGATCTTTGCATGCCACAAGTCTTCTCCTTCTGCAGGTTGGAGGTTTGCAGTCCTCCGCCCGTAGGGAAGAAACAGGAACGCTGCAACAACCACAACAGTAGAATCTATTGAATTGTTTTTGACGGATATGACCACAAAAGATTGAAGAAACACGTGTTACCGCGGGTAAGAATTAGCAGCCTCAGCACCTTCTCAGGAAAGATCAGATGCGCTTCTGCTTGCACACTACCAACGGCAAAGGGAAAAAATCTGTGTGTTTGTGTGTGTAAATATTATATAAATAACTGTAATTGTATGTATTTAATGTATATATAATGATTATTACATTTTAACGATCTCAAGTATTGTATATAGCCAAAACTTGGTCTCTTATTTTACTAGCACACCCACTGTAGATTTATTTTTTGTCATTGTTGTTAATGTATCTGGTTAAATTACAAACTGGTCTCACTTTTACCTCAAAGGGTATATGTTCTTTATGTACATTTTATAAAGAAAAAAAAATCCCTCGGTATTTTTGGTTACCTTTTCAATTGCCAGCAGTATTTTCTGTCTTCTCCTCTTTGGCTGCATGCTGCCTTTGCTCCTGCCTGCCAGATCCACTCCAGTGAAGAGTGGAGGGCAGTTGGGAGGGACTGGGGCTGGTGGGCAATATTTCTCGCCTTCCTGAGAGGTGTAAGAAAGGAGGACGGTCTCTCCCCATCCCATCCCTCCACCACTTGCTAGGTACTGGAAGGTTTTGCTTAGACCACAAAGAGGCCGTGCCACCCTCTTCTCTACTGGGGCCTTTCCTTCCCTCGCTTGGTGCCAGCAGACTAACAAGGTTTTCCCCAGCCGTATGGACAGTTGAGGCTTGAAGTCCGTTTCTTTGACTTTCCATAATGCCCAAACACTATCCCTGGGAAGCAAAACAAGAGGAACCTGCCTAAAATGTGTGTGCCATGCCAGGCCAGGCTGTTTCAGAGCACTCCTCCCCCCACCAGCCATGCGGGTATAGACGTGATGGGCACCCATAGCTATCCAGTCTAGCTCTACCTGTCTGTAATGGTGTAGTAGCACATTACAGTAGTAGCACAATGTAGCACAGCATCTCCAGATCCAACCTGGACCTTATCGCTTGATGAGTCCGGATTTGTCAAGGTCAGTGGCTATGTGGTCCCATGTGGAGGTTGCCCATCTGGACCTCAGCAATCGTGGGGCTGATGCCTGTTCTCTGCTGCGGGCATGACCTGGGTGTTTCTATTTCTTCTGCAGCTCTTCTACTGAGACTGCAGATTGGGGCCAGGAGCTACCTGCAGCTCTGTGCATGTACAGCACAGTCAGGCACACTTTTAAGCAAGGGGTTTCCAGAGTACCGTAACGTGAGGAATTAGAAGAGTTATTTCTTCCTGAAGTACAGTATTAGCTCATTTAAGAACATGAAGGCTCCAGGTTTTCACTGACTAGCTACTAAATATTTCGAAAAAGGCCTAAGTAGACCATTAAACTTCTCTGGTGTGTGGTGTTTGGTGCAAATCAAGGGTCAAGCGCTGCGCTCTCGTTTGGCCGTCTTGTGTGACCACGTCACGCTGGTGGAGAAAGGAATGCGCAAAGAGCAAACCAGCATTGGAGAGGGAACCATCGCTTGTGGTTCCTTCTGCAGCTGCGTTGCGTTGGTCTGTGCGGAGATAAAATTTTTTTACAACCCTTCAGAATTAGAAGTCTTTTTATTGTAGGTGAAATGAGACTGCAATCTACATAAATAAAAGCAGACTTTGTTTCTTGTTACGTTTTGCAAACGCTGACATTTCTTTGCCCTTTTCAGGTACGGTGATTGCCTCCATCATTTTCCTGATTAGATTTGTGACTGTCAGCTGTCAGCTTCTAAGCACGTGTTCAAATTAATTCACAAGATAAACCTCACAGTTTCCAGACAAACCTTGCTCTCCGGTGGCCTCCACCACAGACGGTGACAGACAGCAACCCACTGAAATTCACAGCATAAAAAAGAAACACGCTGGTCTCTTATTTTTCAGCTTAAAAAAATTCCACTGTGCCATTGGATCTCACGAACTGAAATGCTTTCTACCTGCCCTCATCCCATCCTTAGGATATTCAGTACTCACGCCGATGGGCTGAAGCATTTTCTTCACTTTATTTCAGACACATTGACCTGCTCTCCCTTCCCCTCATGGTAATTATGTCTTAGCTCCACAGTGGACCAAGAGGAGATCCAAGGGCGCACACCATGTAGTATGAAAAAAGCCAGTATTATATGTATTAGAAGTATTATATATATTAGCCAGTATTATATATATTAGAAGTATTATATATTGTATTTACACCCCAGCTGAGTGAGCTATCCACTGGCAAATGGAGGTGCTCTGCATCCTTGCCTGCAGTTGCCACCCTGTCTCCATCCTCAGGGACCAAGACTTGAACCTCACTGGCCCCATCCCACCCGATTCCATAAAGCTTTGTGGAGGTTGGTAGACTGACACAAACATCTATGCAAAAATGTTTGATTTTGGCGGTGTTTTCCGAACAAAAACACCATGAAGGTTGTCGGATAGATTTTTACCTGACTTGTGGTGTCTGGAAACTTTATCTGTGGGAACAGGACCATTTCAGGGTAAAATTAGCTAGGACCGAGTGGCAAGGCTAGCCTTTAAGACAGACTGGTGTAGACCAACGCCTGCTCCTAATCAGCTGCTTATTTTTGTGGAGCTGGTGTAGGAGTGCTGCGGCCGTGAGCGGCACAGCATGTCGAGCTGCCAGGACTGTCAGATCTGTCTCCCTAGGGAATGCTTTTTATTCTTGTTGGAGCTTTTTTAGTATGTTGCTTTTTTTCCTTTTAATGCCAGGAGGACAGGGGTGTATTTGCAAGGATTAAAGTATTACTGTAGTGGTTCTAGGCCTTTCACAATCCCCATTATTTGCTCTAAGCCCACCAGAACACAATGCTTCTCTCATATTCCTTAATTACGGAGTGAAAATTAATAAAAAATAAGCTATACAAAAATGACATTCTGATGAGGGATGTAAATCCCAATTTATTTTGGGTGCAGCAAAAATTTGTGGCTCTGCTGTGTTCAGTAATAATTGACATTTCCAGCCTAGCTCCTCCGGGAACGAGGCTTACACAATCCTTCCGCGAGTCGTTTTGTCTATCTCTGCCCTTCCATTTTAATAAGTCCTGAAATTTTTGTCCCGTTTCACACGGGCTGGAAAGGCAGCTGAGATCACAATAGCAATTTGTTTATTTAAAGGTGGGGACTTTTGTTTTTTGGAAACGAGCCGCCAGGTAAGGATGTTTTGTTACTGCTCCCCGGGGAGGGTGAGGCTGTAGTGAACGTCTTTCGAGCGCGGGGAAGATTTAGCGGCCAGCAGAAAATCCAGCTGGGAAAAAAAGAGAATTTGACTGAGAGAAAGTCAAATTCATGCAGTGGCCTGAAAGTACCAGCAGGTCCAATCCTGCAATAGCTGAATTAAGGCAGGAGGTACTTTAAGGAACCATGACTATGGAGAGGTGAGAATCTCTTGGGGTTTTATTATTTTAGTTTTTTCCTTTTTTCCCCCCACAATCTCCTGTGTGGTGTGGGGGGGTCATTGTAGCTACCAGCATCCAGTTCTTCCATTAGGGGCTGAGGACTAGATGCTGAGGACAGGATCAGGCACTACCTAATACTTACACTGCTAATTAGGTGCTAATAAGGCACCCTAACAACTCAAGCAGCCGTGCCATGCTCCCAAGCACCAAGCCCTGACAGGGCTCGTGGTCTGGAGACGTTCTGCCTTTGCCGTCTACAGAGAGAGGGGCAGAAGCGATCGTGAAAGGATTGGAAGAGGTTTTGCATTGGGAGACACAAAGTCGAGGCTCTTCAGCCTGCGAAAAAAGCGCTGAGAGAGGGTGTGACAGAGGTCTGCTAAATCTAGCGGGGTCTGGAAAAGAGGTGGGAATGATTGTTCGTATTTCTCGTAATACAGAAAGAATCACTCAGCCTTATGATAGCTTTTCCTCCCAGGTTTGTCTCAGAATGCGACATGTACCATGTGCTGATACTGGCTGCCTTGTCCTACGTTTTTCCACCTGTTTCCTAGGAGATCCCACAGACAAGCACCTTCTGGTATGAAATATAGCATAGCATAAAATATTTTCAGTTGGAAGGGACATACAACGATCACCTAGTCCAACTGCCTGACCAATTCAGGGCTGACCAAAAGTTAAAGCCTGTTATTAAGGGCATTGTCCAAATGCCTCTTCAACACTGACAAGCCTGGGGCATCGACCACCTCCCTAGGAAGCCTGTTCCAGGGTTTGACCACGCTCTTGGTAAGGAAATGCTTCCTAATGTCCAGGCTAAACCTCCACTGGCACAGCTTTGAACCATTCTCAAGTGTCCTGTCCCTGGATCCCAGGGAGAAGAGCCCAGCAGCTCCCTCTCCACGTCCCCTCCTCAGGAAGCTGTAGAGAGCAATGAGGTTGCCCCTCAGCCTCCTTTCCTCCAAACTAGACCAACCCAAAGCCCTTAGCTGCTCCTCACAGGACATGCCTTCCAGCCCTTTCACCAGACTTGTTGCCCTCCTCTGGACGCACGTCCTCCCCTTCCTGGCTTTCGATGAGCAAAGGCAAACAGTAACTCTTGCAAATGCTGCCCAGGACTTGGACCTGGACATCCACACTTAGAAACCTCTTCAGGAGTGGATGAACGTCTGGTAACAGACAGGGTTTTCTACCTTGTTTGTCCTCCTCGTTCTTCCTCTGGTTATTATCATCTCTGCCAACTCTCCTTTGATGCTATTCTTCCAATTCCCTTGTGAAACATGCCTGATGCTCTCTTGCACCTTCACCTCATTTCATTAGCCTTGGAGAGACCCTTCCAAGGGGTTAATAACGGCCTTAGACTCTCCTTCCCTTGCAGAAAGTGAGAAATAAGACAAATACAAATCCTGTTTTGCTTTAAAGGACAAAATGTTCGAAAACTTACTAATAAATTGTCTTCATTGCTAATAGGTGGTAATTGCATCCTGTGTGAAGGCACTGAGAGAGACTGACTGAGGCTTAAATAGCCTCGAAACCTCTTCCTAATGGTCATTATGGGTCCGGCCGCTCACTCAGCAAGAGGCTTCTCAGTGCAAGTCCCATTCCCTGCTGGCTTTGAACACAGACGAATACTAATATGGAGCTAATGCAGGGGAGATTGACCACTTGAAAGAAAAGAAAGTATTTGATTTGATTAAAAAAAAAAAAAAAAATCAAGAGCTCTTTTTAATTAAAGAGACTTATTTAACAGGATAACTGGCTGAAAGTGCAGTCTGACATTTTCCGTTTGATTCAGTCTAGGGAACATCTGGGACAGCAACCCTTCGCGTGGTGGGGAACGTGCTTCCCTGGGTATTTGTTCGGTATTGGGTATAATGAGGCTGCCTGATAGGAGCGCTGGATGCAAATCTGACATTAGTACTGTTACCAGTAACAACAGCTTTATAATAATGATAGCGATGCTCCGTGGGACGTGGGAGCTGTCAGGGAGACAGGCAGCATCTGTCTGCATTAGGTTTGACTCTCATCATATTTCAAATATGACTTAATCATATTTAAAAAAAAAATAAAGGAAAATAGGAGGACGCTGTGATTTTTACCTGTCATTGAGGCTTAGTGGATAGAGACAACTCCCTAAAGTGGGGACTGGCTCTGTGGGCATGGGTACAGCATGGGCTGGTGGGTGGCTGCAGGTCTCGTAGCTGTCCCTAAGCTACATGTGAAAGTTTGCATGCCAGGAACCCTCTGTGAAAGCACTGTTTTCAGCAAAAAGTGCTTTGGATGCTAGAGGACCACATGGTCCTGCACATGTCAATGTTGCGAGGGTTTGAGTGCTAGTGATAGCTATGCCGTCCAGTTTAAAAAGACTCCAGGTGTGTCTATGAGAGTTTTAATACCAGACCAATTCCACTTCACCCATAAGAAAGGAATGCAGATGTGCCCACTTCTGGATACTTGGATTCAGTGTCTACCAGAAAGGTGGCTCAGTTTCTTGCTCAGTCTCCCAGGACATTAGGACAAGGAAGAAGAGTGGAGAACACGAAGAAATCTTTTATTAGCTACAGCAGCCTTTTCCTAGTAAAATTAGCAAGTTGGCAAGAGTGATTAATCTTACAGTCTTAGTATTTTATTGGGAAATTAAGAGGTAAGTGGAGGAGGAGAACAAAGTTTCCTTTGTCTGACCTCGAAAATAGGGCACTGCCATAACCAAGCAGCGAGCACCAGGCTACTGAACATCCATGGAAGTTTATTGCTGTACTGCATAGGGTATCCAACCCCTCCTGGCCTCCTCTGGGACAAGCGCGGCCTCCAAAGGGTTGCATTAATTACATTAATCCTGGAAATAGGATGCAATTTGCTAGCAGTGCGTAGAGGCGAACGTTGAAACAGCTTGCCAGGAGAAATGGTGAGTTTACCGTCCGTTTGGGTGTGTCAGGAGAGATGAGATTTCATGGTAGAAGATAGGCTTTATCCTGGGGAGAGAAATCCAGCCACGGTCAGCCTTTGTGGTCCTCTTTGACTTTGGGGTCCATGACTCTCCACAAGCTCCCACGGACCCTTTGTGGGCGAGAGAGGAGAGGAAAGCCTGTCTTGCCCTAAGCATGCTCTGAACACGTGAAGGCTGTGACTATAACAAAATCTCACATCTCATGGCTTCAGGCAATTGCTTGCAGGTGCCAGGAAGGAATTCACCTCCAGACACAGCTGCTCGCACTCCTTCTGGCCGTATTTGCTTGCTGCTAAGTTGAAGCAGCAGAGATGGCTATGCAGGTCGTACTTGTGGCTGCTCAGTCTGGATGCCCGCTGGGTGATTCTCGCTCACATTTCTAGGGTAAGCTGGCATCGTTGCAGGTCACGCAGGAATTTTTGACCAGGTGGAACTAATAGAGATTGTTTTGTTCTTTCCTGCCTTCCTTCACAGGGCAGTCTGTCATGGGTTGTCTATTCAATTCCCTGCCCGTGCATCCACGGTGTGTTGGTCTCCTGTGGCACAGAACAGCTTATCCTTTTGCAAAGAATGAAGGATTTCCATTTACTTACTGCCATGAGGGTGGATATAGGGGCTTCCAATGAAGTGTAATGGTCTGTGACATTCAGGTTATGATCCAGGTGATCTAAGAATTTCATCTGCACTTAAACCGCATGAATTTTTTCTCAGCATGGACACTAGCCTCACAGCGGAAGTATATTTTTCAAATGAGTAATCAGGCAGGATTTTATATTTGTTATGTGTTTAAAGGCAGAAACAGTGTCAGGCAACATGTGGTGCCTTCCTGATGATAACTCAGTCTTTTACAGACCTGTAAAATGAGTCCCTACCTAGCTAGTACTTCTCTGTGTATCCAATGCCAGGATTTAAATCTCACAAGCCCATCATCCTGCCCTAGGAATGGAGATACACGGGACTGGTGTTTGTAGGGCAGAATTTGGCTTTGGAAATCACACAAGGTGCCTTAAATATTGTTGAGAATTCATGATCGCAATTCATCTGTTTCCATGAGCTTCTGTCATCTAATGACCAGTATGTCTTATCACAGCATAGTCGAAGCTGAGCGTACGAACGCTAAATAAATATGGCACTGGCTGTCAACTTTATCGGGATCAGCCCCATCACTGCGTTCATCCCCCTTCCTCCACTCCCTCCCTGCAAGATCGCTCTTTCTCTGCCCAAACACTGTCTCCAGCACTGCTGCCACGGCCTCTCCACCTCATTGGCAAATGCCAGTTCCTTCTAAAGAATGCTTTTGTGTAGTACTGTATTGCTTCTCATCGCGGTCTCTGCAATGGAGAAGCCAGATGAGTCCAGATGGCAGCTCTTCCCCTGATTGCATTTGGCCTGTTGAGCAAAAAATCACAAAAATCACAGCATTGAAGAGCGTAACCACGACAGGCACCATGGCTGTGTCACCTTGGCCGTAGCAGCTTCAGCTGAAGCAGGGAGAGCTGCATGCTCTGTCCTCCTGGAGCCAATACGGCAGCGCGCATCCTTCGGTGCAAAGCGGGGGGGAGGAGCACATTGGAGCTACGTGCCTCTTGCAGAGCCCCTCCTGAGCATGTTTACGCAGCCTAAGTAATGCACAGGATCTGGCTGATTTTGCAAGATGGTTATGTGGTTCATGGTTGTGCTCCTTGGGACAATGATAATCTCTTCAGAGATAGCTGAAGAATCGGTACCTCAGTAAAACTTCCTTCAATGTTATTAATTGAATTGAATTCTTCCTTTGCTGATGTGCATAAGACCATATTTTCTTGCTTTAGTCATTCCTAATGAAAATCTTCTCACATCTGGGACGTATATTACATACCTAGCTGGCATATTAAATGCATTTCCTCTATAATATAGAGATTTTTTTTTTATTTAAGATGAAAAATTAATTGAACAACTAATCTTCCTGCTTCTCCTGTTGCTGTATGTAGTGAAATTTAATTTCATTACTAAAAGTACGTTCCATTTCACTTTTTAAGTGGTATATTTATTTTTCTAATAAACTTTAATTTTAGTCCCTTAAGGAGCATGATCATATTGAGATCCAGACTAAATTCCGCATTTTGCTTTGAGTTGTAGACATTAGTCAGAATGTATTAGATTTATTGGTTCTTTTGATTAACCTTAAAGGAGACAAGACTTCATAAGTAACCATCTCTGGAAACATTTTTCTTTTTTTTTTTTTTTTTTAATGTATGTTAATCAGTTTTCCAGGCACACCTGCCTGTGCTGGCTGTATTGCTCAGGTTTCTTTTCATCTTGGTTACTTTAATACAATGGAAGACTCATGTAAATTCTAATTATTCCAGCTTTGGATGAGTCGTCAGAGTCCCACCAACACCTATTATGCTCCACTTTGAAATAACTTGGAAAATGCAACTGAAGTTCTTAATCCTGCCAAATTTATGCATATGCTCAGTTTTGCTCAAGTGAATAATCCTCGGGAAGTGATCATGTTCATGTACTCACGTGCCTAAATCTCTGGGACCTGGGAGCTTAAGGGTACATCCATCAGGCAGCACGCTTCAGAGAGATCCAAGCTGCTGACCCAATGTAGGTCTAGAAAACATAGTGTGGTGCAACTGTGTTAGAGCTTGTATTTGGATGCTGAAAACCACGTGTTTTCTCTCTGATGCTCCTGAGCCAACAAGTCGTGCTTCTTGGCTATGCTGGCTTTTGCTCTCAAGATCCCTCTGCCTCCAGTTGTGAGATGAATCCTTGCTGAGAAACTCCA
The DNA here is from genome assembly GCA_013401315.1 of Balaeniceps rex. NCBI lineage: Eukaryota > Metazoa > Chordata > Aves > Pelecaniformes > Balaenicipitidae > Balaeniceps > Balaeniceps rex. The sequence goes on along the minus strand of VYZW01033092.1, from coordinate 22,411 downwards.
GTGCCCCCGTGCTTTTGCTATCCTTTCCAAAGACATCGTGAGCAGCACTCAAGGACATCCACCATTTGCCTGGCTTTCCTTTCTATATATTTAGGACCAGATGCCAGCTGAACATGGTGGGCTTTTTTTTCTTCTCTTTCTTTTAAGCCAAAAGTTATTGCACATTCCTTTTCATCTAGGCAGAAATTATCTTAAATTCTTTCCAATTGCTCTATTTGAAAATTCATTCAAATGGATTATAATTGAGTTCCAAGATTTTCATTTCACATACGAGAAAAGCTAAGATTAGCTCCTGCTGAAAATCACACCTGGCTCCAAACTTCAAAACTAGTATGGGCCACAGTTTGTTATGGGAGATGCAGTCAAGGGCGGAGGGGAAAAATGGAAATACACCTTTTAGGAATTGTCATGGAATTCCTGGACTGAAATACTGGGTTTGGGCTATGTCTCAGCATCTAGCTGAAAATTCATTTATTTCCTTTTCCTCGGGGGAAAAAAACCCCACCCAACACCAAGTTTAATCTGGAGAAGAAAAGCGGAGTCAGTATGCTGTCCCTCAGCACTGTGTCCTTTGCCGAGCAGGCAGTGTAAGAAGGTACAGTGGGACTCAGGAGAGGAACAGTTGCTTATTCCACTTACCAGTAAAATGCATTTTCCCAGCAAAGCAGGGCAGCCCAGTGAAGAATGCATTGACTTCTTGTCCTGGTTTCAGCTGGGAGAGAGTTAATTTTCTTCCCAGTAGCTGGCACAGTGCTGTGGTTTGGATTTAGGATGAGGATAATGCTGATCACACACCGATGGTTTAGTTGTTGCTGAGCAGTGCTGACACCAGTCAAGGACTTTCCAGCTTCCCGTGCTCTGCCAGGGGCACAAGGAGCTGGGAGGGGGCACAGCCAGGAGAGCTGACCCAACCTGCCCAAAGGGCTATTCCATACCATATGGCGTCATGCCCAGTATAGAAACTGGGGGAGTTGGCCGGGGGGCAGCGATCGCTGCTGGGGACTGGCTGGGCATCGGTCGGCGGGTGGTGAGCGGTTGCATCACTTGTTTTCTTTTCCCTGGGTTTTGTTTCCCTCTCTTGTTCTCCTTTTCATTGCAATTTTTATTACTATTATTATTATTATTTTATTTCAACTATTAAACTGTTCTTATCTCAACCCGCAAGTTTTCTTACTCTTGCCTTTCCAATTCTCTTCCCCATCCTTTCGGGGGGCAAGGAGGGGAGGGTGAGCGAGCGGCTGTGTGGTGCTCGGTTGCCGACTGGGGCTAAACCACGACACTTCCTTAGTGAAGTAACAAACCATGATTCATCTCCTAAAAATGCTCTGGGATTGTTAGGAAACGTGGTGTCAACACAAGATGGATGAACAGGCATATTCAAGGCCAGGGAGGTAACTACTGCGGTCTGCTCAGCACTGATTAACAGCAGCCTGGAAAATTGTGTCCAGCTTGGGGCATTTACAACTCAGGAAATATCCAGAGAAGCTGGATATCCTACAGGGCACTGCCATGAATGAAAAGGTGCTTGAACAACTTCACCTTCCTCCCGAGGAAAGGTGCAAGAACTGGCTCCGTCTTGCCTGGAGGAGAGATGATGGAAGGGGATGCAATAAGCCTTTTTGGTAAGGAGGTATCAGCAGACATCGCTGTGGCACACTGATGAGCAGGGTGACCTGATGATCCCCTGAGTAACGGTGATCAGTTGTCCCGGATTGCTGGAGAACAGAGATTAGTAAGGCTGTGAATCTTGTAGCATCTGAGAGCTTGTTATAAAAACAGTCATCCCCTTCCTCTGCCTGTGTCAACAAGAAAGCACGGGGCAGCAGCACTAAGGTGAGCACTGAATAGGAGATGAGGTTGGTATCATGAAACCATTCCCAGCTATGACAGTGAAATCGCCAGGATGCCACCTCCATGGAGAGGTTTCCTTAGGAGCAGATTAGACCTGGCATGGTCCAGAGGCATTTGGCCAAGCCTCAGTGCAAGAGCTGCGGCGGATGTGGTTGCCAGTCAACTTGAGTTGTGTACCTTCCACCCCAGGGGAGCTTTTAGCTGGTTTGAGCATGGTGAGGTGCATGACCCTTCCTCAAAAGTGTTTTGTTGTGACGAGAGGCAGTTAGGAGTCTTCTAAGAGATGGGAAGTCGAGGGAGAGGGTTGCTGGAAAATGCAATTCAATAGTATTGAATTAATCCTTGGGCTGTATCAGTTTTAATTATTTTTAGTGAAGAAGTCTATCTGGGTTTCCCAGCCAGGTCCTTTAAGGGGATTTTCCTGTGCCCTTCTCCAGGGCTTTGCTTACAGCTCTTTGGAAGGTTTGCTAATAAATCTTCAAACTAACAAATTTTTAATGAAGAGTTCAATGGCCATATCTTAGAGGATATATGGCCCGTGAATGGAAACAGTTTGCTTTCCTTCAGTGTAAATCAAAGTATCTCTCTCGCGTGTGAAAAATTCTCCATTACTCAAAGAAAGAACAATGAGAAGCATTTTCAAGGCCAGTAAGCCACTTAGAGAGACGAGGAGGCATAGCAGCTCATGAAAGATGCTCTGGGATTTTTGCTGATCTAAAGATATTGGGAACGAGCCAGCCAGCTGAGCAACAATTATTTACAGAAACTGAGGATCTGCTCTTCCTTTTTTCGTATTTTTTCCCTTTTCGCAAGAGTCATGAAGAGCTAATGATGAACAAAAAGGGAAACCCTCATTCAAACGCACCACGTGTCCTGAGGATTTGAGGAGTCACTCCTGTGATTTCCTTCAGCTGACCACTGACCACTTCCAGCTGTTCCAAATTTTGTCTGGAATTACTTAGCTTTAATTTAAGTGGAAAGGAAAGGCAGCCTTCCTTTTGTGTGTGCTTTCAGTTTCACTGGGGCTGACCTTCCTGAAGAGTGAGTGCTCCTTGTGTGTTGTTTTGATGCAAGTGGGGTAAGTTTTAACAAGAAATATTGTAAATTGAAGCAGAAATTCAAAGCACTCTAATTTGGCAACTTTCATGTCAAAGGTCTCATAGTTCTCCATTACCTTTGAATTCTGCCTTACAAATTGTGATTGATTAAGACACGTCTTCCAGCAAGGCATTTAGGCTTGAAGATTTTTGAGAGATTAAAACCAAACATTTTCCATGGCAGTTGATCTTTACAGTTAACGACTCTCACCATGAAAATGCCATGATTTACTTAATTTCCTAGTTTGTCAGATTCAGGTGGGAATATCTCGCTGTGCTTTATCTCTGCTATGTTAAAAAGATCACTTCTGTTGTATGTTCTCACTTACCATGCGTGTGAATCTTAGTATGTCTTGGGTCTCTTACGTTCCAAGATTATTGCTGGGCAAACTAAACCAGAGTCTGTCATTTTTAAGTTGGCTTTGGTACAGTGAAATTATTTGAACAGTGCAATTTTTCTATCACTGAAATACAAAGAGTCACACAGCCATAAAATCTATACAAATCAGAGTAGGACCAAAGTCCTCAAGAAAGCGAGAGATTTAGTAGCCGTGAAATACTGATGGATGTGTGAAGGATATAGTTACGACTACGTCTGCCAGCTTCCAGCCAGACAGGTAGTTCATTCACTCTATCTACTTGCAAATGAAGCCAACGTAGTTCTGAATGCCTGTATTATATTATAAATGAGAAGAATTGAAATTATTTATCGCTCTGTGTTTAAGAAACCATTGACCGGTTAAATCTGGGGTCTTTTTGCTTGTCCCGTGTCTCTACTCTATGGGTAGAAACTATGGGATGCCTTCAGTCAGGGGACAGGCATCTCAGCTGGAGCCCAGACCTGTGCTGTTGCACCTCAACTTTTTTGGGGTGCCCAGGCTGGCTTGCTTAAAGCTGGGTGAGGTAACTTCTGCTTCCACTGGACTGTGGACATATGCGGATTTTTAAAGAAAATTATTGTTGACTTGCCAGAGGTGGCTGTGTAATTTACTTACAGTTAACTTCATTTTTCTGTATGCCCTGGCTACAAAGCAGCAAAAATGTTGTTGAAGAGCAAAGCTGTCTTTCCTACAAAAGCATATTGTGAATGAGTCAGAAGATGAAATTCTGAATTTAACTGATGGACAGCTGGCATCAGCTGCCTATATTATTAAAAAGTCCTAACTTCATCAAAGCCCCATGTACCCATTACACCTCAAATGAGAACCTATACATTTGTAAGCCAAATCTAAAACTGATAATCTATTTTATTGTTTAAATATAGCTTTTCTTCTAGGTAAGAACTGTGCACTTCTGCATGCTGGAAATAAGATCTGTGCCTTGTCTGGTTTCATATCCTGATGTAAAATATAGGAGAGAGAGAGAGAAATGCGTTAGGGGTAAGGTGAGGTACGTACAGACTAGGTCAAATCAGCTTAAAAAAAAAAACAAACTTTTTTTTTTTAAGGTATTACATATACAGAAAGAGAAGGAAAATATTCTGGGAGCTGAAAATGCCTAGGTAAGATACAAGTTTGAAACTTCAATACCCTGTTTTCCAGAGACTTGCACCAATTTTGAAACACAACTTTTGCATTGAATAAGCCATGAAAATCCAGCTGAAAAAAAAAAAAACAAAATGTTAGAGAGATTTCTAAAATAGTACCACAGTCTGCAGGCTAGCATGAGAGCGGTGGAAGATCAGAGAGCTGAAATGCAAACGCTCCGTCATCAAGCGCCAACCGGGAGCAGGGTACTCCTGCTTCTCATGAGCGCCCACCATGGCTGTGGGGCTGTAAGGTGGCAAGGGTTGGGGGGAGGATGGACAGCTGGGTAAAGTCCTACCCTGTGTTAGTGGGACAGAGGAAAAGAGCGCTTGAGGGCTTACCTGAGAAATAATTGGAAGTGTTTTTCTGGGCATTTCTGCAGTAAGACCTCAGACAAGCATGGTTTGGATTCTTCTTTTAAATTCTGTTGTGTTCGTGGGCTCCATCTGCAGCCCAAACAAACTTGTCGGGGCAACTCACGATGCTGAAAACATTTGGTGCCCCTTTTATCAAACACTTTGAATGACAGGGTCAGTGCTCTCAAAAGTGCCCTAAGAAAGGTCCCTGTTCCCTTGCGAAGTCCTGTAAGTGAATTAAATGTGTTATGGATGCTTTGGATTGTCCCCTGTGGTCTGACAGCAAAATGTTCACGGTAATCGCTTGCAAGTCTGCGTGTGAGTGTTCGGTACGTGCTGGCAACATTTGTCTTACTAATATTTAATAGCTGAATTGTTAATAACACAGGTACGTGCTTCTTGGCCACTTACGCAGTCTTACAGTTCCTGGCTGACTGCTTAAGAATACCAGATTTCTGGTTGTTCTCTCCAAGGTGAAGTTGACCTAAAAAAGAATTTAGCTTAAAAGTAGTAATATAGTACTCTTCAAACTCGGAATGGTGATAACTTATATTTTATCCCCTTCTGACTATATTGTAGTTATGAATCTAGCTAACTTGATTTTGTTTTTAAAACTCAACTAATGCCTTGGCAAAGTTATTTTTTTTGTGCTATCAAAATAGCCGATGGGAATAGTCTGCCCAGCATCAGAATGCTTTAGTGTTTAAAATACCTTTAAAAATAACATAATCTGTATTTCTTTGAAAAACCCAAGGGTATAATTAAAGCACAGATTACATTAAAAAGATCAGCTGGTGTGACCTTGTGACTAGAAGGGGTAGAAAACAGTATCTATCTCTTCAACTTCCTTCAAATTTCTCAAGTCTCATCCTTCCTTCTTACCCAAAAGAAGCTGAAGCCGCAATAACAGAAGGGGAATGAGCTGCAGGCAAACTTGATGTTCTTTGTATGACTTGCCCACACTCTCTATTAATAAGAAGGATACACGTACATATTCCGATACACGTATAAATGCCATAGTTTTCTTTACATAGTTTTTCCCCTCCATTTTTCATTTTTGTCTTTTATCACTGTCGGTTAGGTCTTTTGCCTGTTTTTCCTGCCTGTACATACAGAATCCAGTACGACTGGCTCTGGACGCTGAATGCTATGTGAAGAAATTATACTAATACAAATAAGCAGCATCCAGTGTAAATACAGGTTGCCTTGCAATCGGGCAGTTCATTCACTAAGAAGTTTTTCATTGTTTTAAGAAGAAGCCAGTAGGCAATGTGACGGCAATGTGACACATGCAACATGTTCAGCAATCCCATCCAACCTAACCAAATTTCAAAGAAGTTTATTGTCTTGAATGTGGTCAGTCTGCTTCAGCTTTCTATCCAGCGGTCAGCTCTTTTCTTGTTCTTTCCTCTCATCTCCACAGAGTGATTTTATACCCATCTGCTGGTTTTATTTAAAATCATTTATCTTCTGGTCTCAGACAATGACTTAATTAGATTTCTTTTTTTCATGCCACCCAGTATTCTGGTTGACCGATAAGGGCAAAATGTTTTATCCCTTTCTTTTAAAATTTGTTTTTTAGTGGTACAACTTTATTTTAGCTGTATGCTTTTATTCCCGTGAGACAAGCGGGCAGCAGCCTCCTGGTATGTAGTCATCAGCATTGCTGGTGATGTGGTCGTGACTTAACTGTGAACTTGATGACAAATTACCGCATTGAGACCACAGCTGGAGTGCTGGGTCCAGGTCTGGGCTCCCCAGGACAAGAAGGATGGGGACGTACTGCGTAGAGTCCAGCAAAGGGTCATGAAGGTCATGAAGGGACTGGAGCACCTCTCATCTGAGGAGAGGCTGGGAGCTGGGACTGTTCAGGCTCAGGGGGATTTATAAGAGTGGATAAATACCTGACGGTGGTACAAGGAAGGTGGAGCCAAGCTCTCCTTGTGGTGCCCAGGGACAGGATGAGAGGCAAAGGGTACAACTGAAACACGGGAAATTCCACTTAAACTTTTTTTTTACTGTGAGGGTGACCAAGCACTGGTAGAGGTTGACCTGAGAGGTTGTGGAGTCTCCACCCTTGGAGATATTCAAAAGCTGTCTGGACACATCCCTGGGCAACCTTCTATAACTGGAAGCAGGAGGTTGGACCAGATGGTCTCCGAAAGTCCCTTCTAACCTCAACCATTCTGCGAAGCATGGTTTACGACCAAAAAAAAGAATTGTCAGAGGAAAAAATCTGGTACAGCCTAAACTGGTTCCTCCACTGGATATAGCTTTAGAAGCCATAGGGTTCGCTGTCGATATAGTTGGTGTAGATGAAGGAAAGGATTAATTCTGCATAAATTTAGCTAAAAAAAAAGTCATCTACTTACCTAGGCTTACGATGCCATCGGGGAATATGAGAGGCATTGTCAAAAAGAACATTTAGTTTTCTATTTTGGATAACTCTGGCAATGTGGAATGAACTGCCCGGAGGTGCCTGTCGCTCCCGTTACCTCTGGAGAGAAACTGGACTGAAGCAAAGTGAGCCAAAGCCAGCCTGAGGATTTAGCTGGACTGGTCCTGGGGGCGCTCCAGTTCAACCCCCCCAACTGTGCTCATCCTCTGCAGAGTTCTGCAGTCTGCAACAGGCCCTGGAAAAGCTGAAAACTGCTAGAAAAAAATCTCACCCTTTATCTATTGTTCAATATGTGCACTTTAATTCTTGATTAATAATGATTTTCTGGTGCAAGTACATAAATAATTTACCAAATCCTAATTGTGTCTGTAATAGCTGCTGTGAAGCATAAAATAGACCTGTAGTGGGTACCCTGTGTGAAAACTGGGTCCTTCTGGAGACCAGTCTGTGCTTCAGTGAGGCTTGTTCTCTGTTCTTACAGCAGCGTCAGTCATTTATCAGAGCTCTTTGCGTGCCTTTAATTGTGATTTATCAAGTTCACCGACTCTAATGTTGATGTGATAATCTGGTTTTGGGTATATTTTCTCTACTCATTCTTGAAGTCCTTTATCCTCCTTTTTTTCCCCCTTCTTCTTTTCATCATTTATTTAATGAATTGGAATATTTAGGTCTTTTACGCTGCAATTATGTCAGTGCAAGCTGACGTTGCTGTCTCTTTCAGCAAAGCTGCTAAACATTAGTCAACAAAATGACTATGGAAAAACAGATTCTTCTGTTTAATCTCGGAAAAGCTTTGTTTCCAAGTATGTGTCGGTGTGAACTGTTTTCCTGACTACTTTTTGGTATGGGTTGAATCGGGAAGACAGATATGTCATTTATAACTACTTTAAATTGCTCTGCGTTGAAACAATTTCATCACTGACAGTTTCCATGGCAGGCTGGATTCATGCACTAGAGCATTTATATATTCTGGAAAGTTTTCTAGGGACAGCTTACTAGTTAATAACAGCCCAGGTCCTGTCCCGACTAACGAATTGCCTCTATTTTGTCAAATAGTAGATGTGTACATGTTGGACATGGAGTCATTCCCCACTCATAGCAGGGTTGGACATGGCTGGGTCAAAACCTGCAAAAATTGCTCTTTATTGTCTTCATTTTCAAAGGGGGACACGGGGTTACGCTCTCAGTCTTTGGGGGTTACCTAGAAGTGTAGCAAGCTTCCGTGTGGTGTGCAGAGAAATTATAATTCACTCGCTCTGCAAGTCTTTTCCCCCACGTGTTATTTTTGAAATGCAGTGGCTCTATTAAGTGAAATGTGTGAAATTAATGAGAAATTAGTGAGAAGTAAGTGAAATCCCCTGGTGACGTGCTTTAAGGTGACTGTCATCTTGCATATCCATCCTTTGCTCAACACGGAGCTTTCCTGCGCAGAAATAACTGGCTCCCTGGGTTATTTGCCGTGTCCCTGGGACAGCAAATTTAGTGTTCAGGCTGCCTGCAGAAAAGGCAGAACTTCATTCATGGAATACCAGTTCACTCTATCCATGAATTGAGTTCACTTAAGATTAAATGTTTGACTTTTTATGAGGTCTTTCAACCACATGCTCCCATATTTAAAAAACAAAACAAAACAACACCCCCCACCCTCCCAAAAAATACCAAACCCAACCAACCAAAAAACCCACCCAACCCTTCAGGCTTAGCTCTGCTTTTGATTGTCCAAGTATAAATGTGCAGTGATGGTGCATCAGTGACACAAACTACATCTCCATGGCACTGGTCAACACGAGAGCAGAATCAGACCTGCATCTTGTCTTCTGCTATATGCTATTTTGTTTTCCTTTGTGTTGTAGTAGGCAGGTATAAATTGCTTCCCTTGTAATACATTTAATAGTCTGCAGCTAAGGAGCGGGGGGAAAAAAGGAAGGCGTTGAAGTGACTTCAAAAACTAAAAATATTCTGAAGCCTGTGGAAATTAATTCACCTACGCAGTTGTTGAAGAAGTCCGTTTAAATACCATCTGGTGGGTAGAGGTCTTCTAGCTATCCATGACAAAAGGGCACAGCCCTCCGTTGTATGATCATTTGGACTAATTGTATTGATATTGACCGATGGCTTTCACCAGTAGGAAGAACCTGCTGAACAAACTATATAAAGAGAATTTTGTTTCGCGCTGGAATATTTCATCCTTGAATATGACTCCGTGTGATGCTAACATCATGCAGGCTACAGTTGAGGTTATGTTACTGTAATGTGAATTAGTGCCTTGCACTTTGTAAAAACAATGCATCCATTAAAATTAGTACACCGTTAATACTGGCATGCCTTTGAGGGATGTGGCTGTATCAATGATCGCCTCAAAATTGATGTTATACTGAGCTTAAAATAATGCAGGTCAAGAATTTTAGAAATAAAACCGTCAGAATACGCTTCTCATTTTTCCTCTGTTTTTTGAAGACCTGGAACAAAAAGAAAAAAAACTTCAAGCATGTAACTATATATTAGCTACAAATTAAACAGATTTTTATTTCTTCATTGTTTCTGCTGCTTTACCCATCCCAGTTGGTAATGTCTTTCAGAGTTAATGTGAGGGTCAAGGTAATGACAAATTTTGTGAGAAGTGTAAGGAGCAGCACGTCGAAAATAAAACCCTGCTGTAGGTTTGCCACAACTGGTCAAAAAGGAAGATCATCTCCTGTTGCCAATGTGCCTTCAGAGGAGACATTACAGGAGCGCTTTGGGGAAGAACTGACAGCCATGAGGGCTTTTTCTGGTGTAGTTGGGGTGGTTTGGCCCTAACACCTTCGATATAGCCTGGACATTGCTATGCAGAAGCAATAGTGATGCTTTGACCTGCTTGAAGTGTTGTCTCTCTGGTCTCACTCTCCTGGCTGACAGCATTAAAACCGATGCTATGTCCTGTGGGAACAGCACTGGGACACAGAGCTTCAGGGACAACAGCTCTGTTCTGACTGCAGAACACACAAAATGATTGGTAAAAGGGAAATTAATTTTTCCATCGCCTAATAGATTTTTGTGGAAAGAAAACCACTCCCTCAGCAGCAGATCCCCAAAACTAAAACCACACCAACTGCTTCGTAAGACCACAATGAAGATTTATCAGGCCTAACATGCTGTCCTCAGCAGTCTCAATAGGAAATAACAAAGAAATTAATTAAAACACACGTGTGCTCCTATTGCATTAGAGTACTTCCTAGAGAGCTGCAGCTGAGAGACTTCTAGTCAGGTATCTCTCTACACTATAGCTCTTGGTACTTTTCTTCTTTCACGTATTTACCTAATTGCTCTTTGAGTCCATGTTAATATTTGCATCCACAAGAACCTGCAGAAAGGGATTTCATGGATTATCTACGCGGTGCATGAATCATAGAATCACAGAATGCTTTGGGTTGGAAGGCACCTTTAGAGGTCATCTGGTCCAACCCCCATGAAGGAAAACCTCTCGTGCCTGCTGTGACTGTCTCCCATCTGATGCCACTTTGCTCTTTCATTGGAAGTGACAGGAACAATTATTCCTTGCGCAGTTTCTTCAGGCCATTTGCGACTTTATAGACTTCTGTCGTGTGCTGCCTTCCAGGCTGAGTTTAGGCTATTTAATTATTGCTCATGCAAAAGGCTGTTCATACCTTATTTCATCTTTGTTACTTTCTTTATGCATTTTGCACCCTCCTTTTGACTTGATAAGGTGATAGAAACGGGCCTGAAGTTAAGGTGTTTAAATGAGTCTGCATGTGTACAGGTAAAGATGACGATATTTTTGTGGCTGATATTTTTGTTCTTTTGAAATTACCTAAACGGGCAGCATAGACTTGATACCACAGAAATATTTGGCCAATGTGTACAATGACTGGTAGAGGTGATGGGTTAAATCTCCGCTGAGAGAGTGGCACGTTCCTGCCCCCAGCCAGAGGTGACTCTGTGCCACCCATCTTCCCCTGCCTGTATTGGGATCAAGTCAATGGGTTGAGAAGTGGACATTTGCATTGACAATAAGTCTTCACAGCGAGCACGCTGAGACTGATGAGGTAATTTACTCCTCTCAGAGCCTTTCTTCTCAGTGCTCTAGGAGCTACTCTGTTAGATACCCTCTCTTGGGGATGGAAAATTATTTTCCTTATTTCCATGCCAGACCTTTCAGCCAATTAAGCCATTTAATTAGCTGAAAATTCTTCGATGGGCTTGGATCCTTAGCGGCCAAGTAAACAATATGGATTTTTACGGTTTGCTTGAAATCTCGCACTTTGTGCACGTGATGGAGATGCTGTTTTGTTTTGCTTCTTTTCCTCTCTTACATCCTTAAGAAAATTGCTGTCTAATCCGAGAAACCCGATCAGAGAAAATGATGCTGTTTCTCTGTCGTGTCCAGGGGATACTTGTGCTGTACAGCATTGATGGGGGATGCCAATAACATTTTCCCTATTAGACCTGCAATGCTTATGAGCATTTCCAGCGGCGTTTCCTTGGATAGCAGGGGCACTGAGCCCTGGTGTGCCCATGCACTAGCATCCTACGAGCCACGTCTGCTGCACAGCACCAGAACCCAGAGCACTATTGCACCAGCCCTTGCTTTCATTCACTTGCATTTAATATGCCTGAAAAAAAAGCCCTGTCATGTCCCTTTTTGCAATGTTTCACATCAAACAGAACAGATTTTTTTCATTTTAGCAAGAAAAAATATTTCATTTTTCTTCCCATTATTGATGCAAACTAATACCTTCTCCTGACTATTTCTGCATCCCTCCCCAAGAGACAGAAACATCATCATCATCCCAAACCGTAGATTAGAATTTGGGGATCAGATTTTGTCTCACAGGCCATGTGAGGGTGGCAAACATAAACTCTTGTCATCCCTATTAAAAAATATACAGAGTTATAATTGAAACAGATTAGCAGAATTGGAAGAACTTCCAATATCATAATGTCCCACCGCATTCCTTTGAAATGTTCTTATAATTGGCTGGAGACAGCAGAAAATTATTAATTAAGAGTGCCAGGTATTGATTTCAGCTTCTGCTGAGCTGCTTCAGTAGCAAAAAAAGGTTCATGGAAATGACGGGGAGCTTGTCGTCTGCTCCGAGTTTGGTATCGGCAGCGACACAGGTGCTGCCTGGCAGGTTTGTGTCACATGAAATGCTTTACTGCGGTTTATGTAATGCACACGCCAAAGTATACGTTCAGCGTTGCGTCCTGGTCGCCTTTGCTGGCGCTGACTTTACGCACGTAGCCGGTACCCAGAACAGCTTTTAACACATTTTCAAATTTACCAAATGACAGATTTAGTGGTGCGTTGAGAAGCCAGCGGAAAGTAAAAAAGATCTGAACTAACACAGAAAAATACCTCTCCCACCGCTGCCGCCCTCCTCCACTATTTACAACGTGATGTGTTGACCTTGGCAATCTGGGTCACGTTCCCAAAATAGCAAAATGCCATCTTTAGAGGTTTGGGGTTTTTTTTATGCCCTCACTCCTCGATGAGGTGTCTCGGCTGGGGCTCACACACTGCAGCACTTTTTTTTTTCTCAAAAGGCTCCTAGACTGAAAAAAATGCATTCAGGAGCCTTGTAGGTGCAGTTGCAATTTTCCACCTGTTCAGTGGAGGTAGCATTGCCCGTCTTCTCGCCAATATACAGAAAAACCCCTGTGAAACACAGAGCGGTTATATTCTGATGTTTATCAAAGGACTGCCCACCCTGCAACTGACATAATTTTTAATGGAAAAGAAATGCTTTTTAAAAGGTTGCTCAGTTTAAGCATGATTTCATAGAAATATGAATGAAATGTGAAATATGAAAAACTTCACAGTATACTTGTTTCATTGATTATTTTTTTTTTTAAATCAAAAAACCATGTGTGTTTGTTTGTTAATGGAAAATAATAAGCTAAAGTTGTAACATGCCATTTGACACTTTTTCTGGAGGCTTTTCTTCATTAAAGGAACTAAATGAAAAGGATGAATAATTTTTAAGAATATCCCAAGCAGTTTTATGGAGGGGAAAGGTATTTTATTCATTCAAAAGAAACCCCAGTTTGGCCAGCTCCTAGAAGAGCTGTGTGACAGGAGTTGGGGCATGATGGGCACAAACTTGTTCATTTGTCATAGTCTGAAGTTTTAGGAAACACCAGATATAAGCCTGTAACCAACTGTACGTATTCAGGGAACATCAAACGTAGACTGTCCAAACTCTGTTTATTTCTGTCAATATTTCACATTCTACCTCTGGATGCTCTTGGTGTTTATAAAAATTTCCACCCTTATGTGACCATTGCTATGTTTGATTATATTTTTCTAGTAGATTTTATATGCAGTGCAACATAAAATATTAATGATATAATTGATATCGGTACGGTATGTAATGCACGTATTTATTATGAAGCTGTGACATATTCCAATGCAATGTAACGTAAAAAAAAATACAATTTTCTCTATTACAAAGGTCTCTTTTATGAGAGAGACTGTGGCTTGCAGGGATAGGTTTTACGGAGCACTCGGGCATCTCGCATCCGCTGATGTCAGTTTTGGGTTCCTAAAGTGTTATTTCAAAGGTAAGTCATGTCTCAAGATGCAGGAGGAGGCACAGGTGGGGTCTGCGATGGTCAAGAAGGGATCTCCCTTCACTACTGTTTGCTGAGAGTTGTCGACCCAGCTGGATCAAGCCCTTGTGCCCAGTAAGACCCAAATCCTTGTATACATGCAACGAAGCATGGTATGCCTGTAGGTCTGCCTACATATTTCCATGCCTGAGTTTCCTGGAATATGTGGCTGTTAGGAACTTAATCCTTGCTCTCTTCACCACTTCTGACCAGATTAAAGAGGATACGCTGGAAAAGCCTGCGTCCAACCTGCTGTTGCGGGTGCTCGCTTGCACCCAAGCCCAGAAGTGAGGCGGGGGGGTCTTCATGCCAGTGGGTAAAATCGTGAAGAGTGGGTATCTCTTGATGCTGCTGAGCCTGCCTCCACCAAGTAACGAGGAGCCCCTCTTCAAAGGCCAGCACGTCTCCATGGGAGGGCGTTGAAGCCTTTGCAGCGTGCACGCTAACGCGCCGGGGTTTGACCCCTTGTCCTGGCTGGCACAGTTTAACTGGTATATTTATTTAAAACAGTAAGCCGTTGCAGCAGCTGACACTTTATATAAATGCATTCATAAATAAACCACCTTCTCAAGATTTATGTATCTGAGTGGGACACTTGTTACAGAGAGAGGCTTTAATATACTTCGGTGGAGCAGAATGCAAGCAGAGGTCTCGCATCAAGGACGTCCTCGGAGCAGGGAGCCGCGAAGTAATGCAAGCAGCATGCCAATATGATTGCATGGGCCTATGATTAATGGCATTAGTTAGCAGGTTCGGAGGGAGCACCAACGTGTCTTTTGGCCGTTTGGGTACAGGTTTGAGTTTGAGCAGGGAGTGGAAGACGCAAATGAAACCTGAGGGACCTGTTTTGGAAGTCGAGGAAAATGCATGGGTGTGACCCGCTGGTAGGTGCTGCCCTCCACCAGGACTTGCTCCTGAAGGCAAAGCAAGCAGAAGACATCTCCAAGTGTCTGGGAAAACCCAGCAGCGTATGAACACGGGCACTGCAGGCATGAGCCAGCCCCGCAGTCCGCCCTGTCCTGGGTGCACCGGCCGGTCTGGGAAGGTGCAAGGTAAGATGCGTTTGGTATGCAATAACCTTCAACTTTGTTTCCTCTGATCACCATGGATTTCAATCTGCTTTATGCACCAGGCACGAGGATTTCATAATCCTTGCAAAATTCTGTAATGAAAGCTCTGCTCAGATTTTGTATTTTCACTCTTGTAACTCAAAATCTTCTTATTCTTCCTAACCGTATTTTGTCCTTTTTTCCACTGGGTCTCTTCTGACAATTCATTTCTTAGGATGACTATGCATTGTGCAGGAAAATATTTTCCTTTTAGGGCAAGCTAGTTTTCAGGCTAACTCAGCCTCTCTGCATCTTTGTAGGGTACTCGCAAGAGCCACAGTGAAAACCGAAGTGGTTCTCTGCCTGCTCTCCCAAACTGGTGGTGGTTCATCCTGTGCCATTCTGAGCAGCGAGACAGCTCCATCACGGAGTCTGAGTTTATATTTAAATATTTGGACTGTCATTAATTCACTTGCCTCACCGAGTTGTTTCCCAAACAAAGCGGTAATGCCAAACAAAAAGATCCATAATTTATAGTGAAGTGTTAGAATGCAAATAGTATCTCTGACTTTTCTTTAAATTCATTCAACATATCTATCTTCTTTGAATTGATTTGTAAGAGTTCTTAGCAGGCTTATATATAATTCATAAACAAGGTCTATTTTTTTTATATTCCTTAAGCTGGTTTGATTACTTCTTTCTTATCTTTGATTCTTTCCTCACTTTCTCTGGTGAAAGTGGTGTTAGTTGCTATGGTAACTTCTCCTGCCTACCAGTTTTGGGACATTTTGTTTCCTTCTTCTCTTCCCCTTCCCTCCCAGAAGAAACTTTTGGTCTGTTTGCAGACCTCTTCCCTGCTCCCCGCCAGCTCGGCCGCATCATTGCGCTAAGCAGAGGCTGCAGGAGACATCTGGAGACAAACTATAAAGAGCATTTCCCAGGCTCTTCCCAAGCTTTGCAAGCCCCAGGGACTCCCTCCACCCACAAGCGGGTACCGCTGGCTCCTTGCCACGGCTGCCTGCCATGGACCTCGTGATATGGGGCCGGGGGGAGCTGGAACAGACCCTGCAGCTACACCCCATCCCCAACCCCATCTCTCTGTCCAGACTCACCCTCCATCACCCAACCCTCCAAAGGAAGAAAAAGGGGGGAAAAAAAGAAAGGGGGAAAAAAAAAAAAGCAGAGCAACTAATGCCCCCAGGTTTGTATATAGCAGCTTTCCTGTGTCCTACTACCCCAGGAGGTCCCAGCCCACTCCCCTTGGAGAACTGAGCCATGGGTGCGAGAGGGTGGGCGAGGGCCCAAGATTTTAAATTCAGGACTTAGCACACACCAGGACGGCCTCTAGCTGATTGAGGTGGGTCAAGGAGAGCTCTAAGTTGGCACCGTCCTCTGGCTCCTATAGGGCTCTTCTAGCGTTTATTGCTGGGGAAGTCTCCGCTCCATAGCATAGCGCTACATCCGTGCCGGGGTGCCCTGCGGCCTCGGGAGAGGGATGGGACGAGGGATATTTCCAGGCACTGCTCAGCTCCTGGCTCCCTGTGTCACTCTGCAACCTGTCCTGGGCACAGAGAGGGGATGCAGGGGGGTGAAAGGGCGGGCTTGGCAAACCTTACTGGGAAGGGTGACGTTTGGATTCCTGCTGCTGGGGTCTACAGGGACCCCAAGCACCCAGGGACCCACCTGTGCTCGTGGCATGTGCTGCGTTGATGCCTTTCTGCTCAAGCTGAGATGAGTGTATATGGTACAGGCAACGTCTCGTGGTCACGTCAGTAGGACAGAAGCAGCCGGCCACAAGTGAACATGCTGTTTGTGTAACTGTTTTGCTGAAATATGCACTTAAACATAAATAAGTTACGACAGCAAAGTGAGTGGAAGGAGCATGTGAGGTTTAGAATTTTTTTTTTTTTTTTTTAATATATAACCCTGTAATATTCCCATTACACAATGCTCTTCATACTAGGAGGTCCCATCCAAGGTGTCATCTGTAGGAAGCTTCACCTTTTTCTGCCGGCTTTGCTCATGCAGTGGGAAAAATGGGCAGATTGGGAGTCCCCCGCTCCGCCTGTCCATCACAGCTATAGTCTTCGGCTGAACTGGTGTTTTTTAGACCAACACATACAAATGACCACAGGCGCAGGCCAGGTCCCCCCCCCGCCATCCCTTTCTGCATTCACTAGAAATGATGGATCCCCTGCAGGGGAATTACCTCCACTACCTGTCTGCTGCAGGGAAAAAACTGCTTGGCTCACACAGTTTAAACCAAAACAGGGCTGAAGTGGTTTATCAATTTATTAACAACGCTTAATTAACTGGCAATCAGTGAACTGCACGTTCGGGATCAATACCAGTGATACCATGGGTAAGCCACGACACTAGACACTCATGAAATGGTGAAAACTGCCTACAAATTTCTGAACGCCTGTCTTTAATCCCAGAAAGTTGTAATTACAGACACACACACACAAACACAGAGGATGTGTGTGTACAGCCTCCCCCGAATGCGGTGTTTGACAGGAAGGCTGCTCTGTGTGGCCTCGGAGAGGTCATGGTGGCATCTGGGCTACTTCTGGTAGCGTCAAACCAGCTTTTACCTCTTTCCATCCCAAGGTCTCTTCCCACTGTTAAAAAGTTCATGCTTCTTTGCTACCTCTTCTCAAGCTTCTTCATTTCCAAAGTCTTTCTGTGATGACCAGCTTACTGTTTAATCCAGGTGATGGTCGTCTTCCTCCATACCATGGTCAGCTTTGGGCCCCAGTGTACTCCAGTTTAGTGCATTTGCCCGCACCCACGTGGTTTGTTCCCATCGTGCCAGATGTTTTTATCCACATTGTTTGCCGAGGGTGGGCCAGGGGAGCCTCCCTCCACCACCATGTTCTGCACCTAGCCACGCGCTCTTTAGGGTGGAGGTGGACATCCAGCAATGGTGAAACCTGCTCTGCAAAGCACTGCTGCTTCCAAGGAAAGCCAAAGGAGTAAAGCTATTCCCTGGTGAGCCTTGCTTCGGTAATGGCCGCACGCCTTTCTCACCTGGCAGACAAGGTAAGCACAGACATTCATGCTCATCAGCACCTCATGCCTTCGAACCAGAAGTTTCAGACTGGTTGTGCATCTCCACCATGGCAGAGGTCCATGAAGCCACAGAAGTGTGAGTCCATTGGGAGCTCTACCAGTCGAGTGTTGGATTTGCTGCTCAAGGTACTGCTTTCAGGTGAGATGAACCTGGTCAACAAAGCTACAAACACTATGGTATAAAGCCAGGGTAACTTGTTCTTTATTTATTGTTGCTGCAAAATTGCAACTAGGCTTGAAATAAAAAAATCCTGCTTCAGTTAAAAAAACAAAACCAAACCCAATAAAATAAAAACAGAAACAGCAAAATCCAAATAAATGGTTCCAGTATTAATTTGACCATGAAGTTTCCATGAGTCTCTGGTAGCAGGTAGCAACTAGTGGGGGAAAACAGGGGAAAAAGTACATTTTTTCCCACATTATGGAATCCCAAACCAAAACGCAACGTGAAATAATCACGCTCCACCTTGCCTTGTGTGTGAGGAATGCTAAAACATTTCAATCTGCATTACCAGCCCACAGAATTAGCATAAAGAGCCATTCACTATGAAACAGATAATCTGCAGCATGACCTTGCTTTTTCCTACTTTAAGAGAGGAGGCTGAGGGCCAAGTTCTTTTGTGCTGTGCGCCGTTCTTTAACATACATAAATAATACATATTCAGAAAGAAAAGAAAAGCTATTATCAAACACGCAGGCAGCAATAGGGGCCCGCAGTAAGAGCATAATTTATTCCTCCCATTTTCCTTCCAAACTAAGAAAGAGGGGGCGAGGGGGTGAATTTGCTCCAATGTTTAGTTAATTACCTCAAGCATTCCAAAAATGGGCTTTACAAATATTTGTGCAGTACTAATTTGATATATCTAATTTATAACCTATTTAATAAATTACCGTTCCAGTCTCTCATGACCTGGCTAACGACCTGACACATGTTGGATGAGCAAAGATTCTGCGTTCTCACCTTGCTGACTTGGTTTTTGGGGAGGTTTTTTTCAGTTGCTAAAGCAACATCCATTGGCGTGAGTCCAGTGGTGAGAACGTCAGCTTTGTAATTATTTATTATTATTGTTATTATTATTATTACTACTACTTGCACTTCTGCAGCCACGGAGGCTCTGCGATGCCAGGTGCAGAATGCTGTTCTGATAAAATATTCCTGATTCAAGGAATTCACAGCCTCAAAAGGAAGATAAAAGGCAAGAGAGGAAGAAGAGACAAAATGACATGTCCAGGACGCCCATGACATTGTCTATATTTAAGGTAGTGACAAATTACTGGTGCATGTACCCGCGGAGCCTCTGGCTCAGCGGTGGGAGCCAAATAAGGGCTGGAGGTCCCATCATTCCCAGAGTGCCATCCAATGCCACTGCTGCTGGCACCCACGTCCCAAAGCAAAGCTGTGCCTGCTGCTCCCTCCTGTCCTTCACGGCCATGTGCCCCCCACCCCAGGTCCCCATGCCACGTTTTGTATGGCTGTACTGCCAACGCGATCGCTGAAGGGCAACTTCTCTTCCTCAAAAAACAGGGATGTTTGCTTGCTCTTATCCCAGATTTCTGCGAAATCCATGTAACCGGCATATGTAATTTGTACAGGTATCACACTAGATACCTGGAGCTGTATTTCTGGGTTGCTTGAAATAGGTTTCTATGACTGCATAATATTTAGTGCTTAAAAAGGCACTGAATCTGAGACTATTCTTGAGCAAGCATGGTTTATTTTCGAACAGAAGTCTGTCGGCTGTTGCGTGATTTCACTTTCTCCAATTTAATTAATGCAAGTTTAATCTGGCTTCCTAAAGAAGTAATCCAGCTCTGACAGCAGCCCCCAAACTCCTTTGCATCTCCTTAATATATTTTCACATTTTTAGTCAACATCAAACAAATGTGGCGGTGATGTAGAGGTACCAGGCAGGTTTATATGTTGTTCATGGAAATTTGTTACCTACTCGCTCCTCAGTATTGCTCCAATAACTGGGAAAGGTCGCTTTTTTATTTCACCCAATATTAGGCATCAAAGAGTGTAGTCAAGGCCTTGCATGTTCATTATATCAAGCCCAACTGCAACAGCTTCTGGTATTTACAGAAGTATTGTTTCTTGTGCTCTGTACTAACAGCAGCGGTCAGGCAATCCCATTCCTCGTGGATCAGTTGAGTTGACAGGAGCTATCCCTACCGGGCAGGTAGACCCGGTTGCTTTCCATGAGGCTGTTTTTCCATTTTCTTGGCTTGACTGATGGGCAGACCTGTCTGTAGAGGCAAAACTGCTTCTAGGGTGACTTGAGTAGCTCATGAGCCCCGTAGGTTGGGTCAAGCTAGGCTCTTAGGTAGGGGTGCAAGGGGTTTGGTGATGCACTGCGGGAGCAAGACATAGGAGAGGTCCCTCTCTCACCTCCTGCCCAGGCACCCCATGAGTGTACCTCGGCTCTGGACAGAGCAGAGTTAATGTGTCTACAGTCTCTTTGTAGGGAGATGGAGAAGCAGTAAATTGCTTATAGTTGACAATGGTTACGGGAATTTTAATTTATATTCCAGCGAGTGCAGCAAGAACCAACATTTAGTGCTGTTCCGAAAATCCTATCCACAATGCACTTACTCCTGGCAGCAATTTCTTTTCTTCTATACTTCATTTTGTTTTGGAGACTGGGGACAAACTCTTTCTGCAGGAGTAGAGGTGAGAATGTCTCCCTACTAAAATGTTTCAGATTGGCTGTTATTTCTCTTTCCTTCATTTAATTTCGTACTCTCAACCTCTTGTTCTTAAAAGTTAGCATTTATATCAGCCCACATAATTTAAAATCTTTCTTTCTCCTTCTAGACTCTGTCTGGGGACCAGCAGGTAAGTAGGTTTGCCTCATTTCTTTCCAACTAATGGAAAACAAATGGATAGCTGTATGTTAGAAATAACCCATATTCTACTCATCATAAAACATGCCCATCATAATGCGACAGAGCGTACCAAGAAGCACTGGACTTTAGGGAAAGCTGGCAACAGCAAAATTATCCCAGAGCATCACATAATTCAGCAATATCTGCAATAACAAAAATTTCAATGTGCAGCAAAAGGTTTAGTTGCTGGACACCGCTGCTGCAGCAAAGCAAGACGTAACAGGGAGAATTGCAAAGGACAGGGAAATGTATGATTAACTGATCTCAAAACCCAGGAACTCACCTACTGTAGGATCAAATAATGCAGCACATTTCCATGGACTTGGGCAGCTTACTTTAAAGTCAATATGAGATGATTTTATGGGGGAAGGTGGGAAATAAGTAATCCATCACATGAAAAAATATGAAACTGCTCAAAATACTTCTATGAAAGATGGTGGTTATTTTGGAGTTTACTGTGAATTCATATTGAATTCATTCTGTAGTAGGCTTGTCAGGATATACACCCTGGGAGGAATGGGCTGGAGCCTCTTATCCATGCACTGAAGTCCACCTCCGGAGATAGACCAAGCTGCTGGGTACTGAGACCAGTTGCTGGGTTGAAATAGAGAGCTCTGGAAGGCAGTGGGAGGACTGATATTTCAAATCAAAGATGTATGGCTGGGTACGAGTTAGAGCTGCTTAAGCTTTTAGGGAAGATAACAAAGCACACAGAGTGTTATAAAACCAAGCGTCACATGTTTAGGTTGTTTTATTGTTGTTAAGATCATAGAATCATAGAATGCTTTGGGTTGGAAGGGACCTTTAGAGATCATCTGGTCCAACCCCCCTGCAGTGAGCAGGGACATCTTTAACCAGATCAGGTTGCTCAGAGCCCCGTCCAACCTCACCTGGAATGTTTCCAGGGATGGGCAGTACATAGTTTTGCAAAAGACCGCTTTCAGATGCTGTATTTACAACTCATTGCAAGACCCGAAGGGGAGAGCTGGAGTAAATCAGCCCAGTCTTATCTATTCAACAAGGGTAGATGAGCAGGTAAGAGAAAATCTTCAGGCCACCAAGAAAATGGAAGGATTCCATCCTTATGGTGATTGTGGGTCCTCATTGCAGTCACCTACAGCACTGACCAAAGGGGTGGGAAATGCTGTCTGGAAGCGGGGAGGTTGTGCTCTGGTTTTTACTGGGAGCTTAACAAGGTTGTACGGCTTCTAGCGGCCGTCCAGTGCTAGCTGCTGTGTCATGGCAGAGGGGTGATGTGAGTTAACAGCCAGCCTTAAAATCTCAGCAGAAGGTAGACAGGTCATGCCATCCTCCAGCTCTTCCTTCCAGGGTCATTGGAGTTCAGATGAATCCCTCCTCTTTTCTTGAATGACAAGTTCCTGAATCTTAAATATATTAAGTTCACAGAAGCACCTACAAATGGCTATTCTCACACACCACCATCACTGTGTTCTCCAGATATGACCTTTGGAGTGGCTGAGGGGAGACCTTATCGCCCTCTACAACTACCTTAGACCAACACCCATTGGTCTCTTCTCCCAAGGAACAAGTGATAGGACGAGAG
>VYZW01033091.1:0-29559 GCA_013401315.1 Balaeniceps rex | reverse complement strand
CCATCTCCGATGTGTTCAGAACAGCTAGATGGCATCTCCATGTGTACCTTCATCAAACATTATGGAACTGATGAGACATCCAAGTGTATAGCGGCATTTTGCAGGGCAGTACTAAGATTGTTATTTGCTTGGAAGACTCAGAAATGCCTGGACAAACCCTAAGATGCAGGATGCTGCTTGGAGTATCTAAGGGTATAAACAGTCATGTCAACCAAGCCTCAAGGAAAGAAAAGGCTAATAAATGCTTCTCAAAATGATCCGCCTGTGTATTCATCTCACAGCTATCTTCTCTTTTTCCCTATAGCCCTTCATCTTTTTGTAGGAACTGAAAACCTGTGCTTTCTGTCTCTCACGAACACCTGAGAGGAGAGAGGACCATGGGGCAGGAGGGGCGGGGAGGCATCTGAGATTGTGAGGACTGTACTCCTCTAGGCGTGAATGCTATTTAAATTACCAAGGCAAAACACGCTATTCATTATACATTTAAATATCAGAGACCCTTCTCATGCACATGAGGTAGAAAGAGTTCAGCAGGATCTTTTTAAAGACGTTTTATGAAAAGGAGGGTGGTGAACATGAATTAATTTCTTCAGCATTGTTTAATCAGATTGCTGTCAGAAGTTACTTCACAATTAGCCTGTCCTTATCTCCTTCTAGGTAAACATTGAATCTGGGGAAAAAACAGCTGTTTTCCTGTGCATTTTTCAGAGGTTGTTTTTTTTTTTAATTTTAAGTGAAAGTGCTCATGGAGTCCTGGAACTGAATGTTGCTCATCTAGCAATAAGACTTTAAATTTACTCCAGTATAGGATTTTTTTTTTTTTACTTATCTCTTTATAGGTTATTACAAGATTTTCTGCTGTTAATAAGGTAAATGAAATTTGCTAAATTCAATTTGCCCTGACTGCAGAGAGGGTGCGCTCTTGCACTGCTCTTGTGTCCCATCACGAAATAAACGGCTTCTGGTTTGGAGGTGGTGCTACCTTGATTGAAAAACCTTTCCTGAGGCACAGGGTAGCTTTAAACGTAATTTCATTTTGTTTTTTCCCCGATAATACTCAGAACACTTTATTTGTATTAAGTAATGGATCACTGACCAAGGTAGTTGTTTTTCTATCAAAATTGTACCTGGGAAACCCTACATTCGATTTGCACTGTGCTGCTGTACCACTAGCATAACGTTTCATACTTCCAGATGTTAAATTGTTGTTTCCTTCTTGGGGATCTCTCAGTCCCTTAGCTACGCAAATCCAGCTCAGGTGCATGAGCTCCTAATTGTTTTAGCATGCAGAAGAGATGTTTTTATTCCGAAGTGCTCTTGGGAATGGAACTGGGACACTGACAGGGTTTCCTCTACCTAGCCTGAAATGGCCATTTTATTTTTTTCTCCTCCCTTCAAGTTTAAGATGTCAGCTGAAAATAGAGTATACTCAGCATGGATGTCAAAGAGACTCTTGAAAATAGCTCCAAGCATCATCTAGATTGGGGATTCTTTGTTTCGTGCAAACAGGTACTAATGTTCCTAGTGTTATCCAGCTTTGAGTGGTCAATTTACCATTAATGCTATTTTCTAAAGGTTACAGAGTTGATAGGGTGAAATCTTTAGTCAGTAATATAATATCAGCAATCACCATGGCAAAAGAGTTTGTGTTCACTAGGTGTGCGTGGGGAAGAATAAATAGGAATAGGACTTCTAACATAGAGCAAAGGCATGTGCAAGCCAGAACTTAATTCTTCTGTGCAGTCCAGGCTGTATGCAGGGAGTCTGTGCTACCATCAGTGTAAGAGTTAATTTTTTTTGCTTTTAAAGAGAAATTGGAATCACAAGTGAAACAGGCTGAATTAGTAGACCTTATATTTAAATAGGCTCTTAATTAAAGAACTTCTAAACACAACTATATTTGTTCACAAGGTTATCTTCTCCTGCCCCAGAATTACAGTTATTTCATGCTGAGTTTGGGTGTTGGTGTTACGTTTGGGTTTCCCCACCCCTGCAAAGCTTTTCTTTCCTATCTTCCTCCCTAGTTCTTCCTGGAAGTTACTGGAGATAAAGGTACTAACATCTGCTTCTCACCTTGTACCTTTTTGCCGAGATACTGCCTCCATTTAGACCAACATTCAGTAAGAACATCTAAGACTTTCATTGTCTTGTGTTTATATTGACACTGTGAGAAATGTGTGGTTTTACAGAGCTTCTTGGCTTTTGCTGTCAGAAGTAAGCGTTTGCTCTACTGTAGTGGAAGGGTCTTGAATTTTCTTCCAAAAGGAGATCTTTCCTAGGGCCTGCTTCTCTCTCCAGCTACTTCCTAGGCTGTATAATGAGTGGTCCTTCAGAAGAAATCATGGTTTGTCACTACTGTGTATCAAACCTTTTGTGTTTTGCCAAACCTTTGTCTGCTAGAGGTTCATCAAATATTTTAGATTTCTGGTTTGGTATTGTATTTCTTACCATGAATTCAACATACGTTTAAAAAAAGATTTCAGCAATGCAACCTAGCCCATATGTCTTTTTTTCCACATAAGTTGCTTCCACATAGCTGTCAGTCATTACATGCATGCCTCGATTCAGATTAATTTAAGAATCTAAGCCATCTATTCAAAGTATGGGCAGATTTTGAGATGTTGAAAGCAATGCCCTGTATAGTTTCCATATAAGACTATATAGAATACACAGATTAGGACTTTTCACCTTTGACAAAAGATAAGTGAAGATGGATATGACAAAGGTCTAAAATAGGCTAGGGAATAGTTGCCAGTCTCTTCTAATAACAGTTGAACAGCATCAAACAAATCACGTAGGCGCAGGTTGAAAGCGAGCAAAGGGAACGATTTTCCTAACTCCTGGTTAAGCTGCAGAATTTCTTCCTGAAAGATTTTGTATGTGAAATCTTACCTGAGTTTGAAAAGCAGTTGGACAAATCTCAAGAAAAGAAACCCATT
The DNA here is from genome assembly GCA_013401315.1 of Balaeniceps rex. Classification (NCBI taxonomy): domain Eukaryota; kingdom Metazoa; phylum Chordata; class Aves; order Pelecaniformes; family Balaenicipitidae; genus Balaeniceps; species Balaeniceps rex. Next base: position 26,620 of record VYZW01033091.1, on the reverse strand, counting down.
CGGGGCTATTAAATGCAAGATAATACCTCTGGACGCAACAATCAGAGCTGCAAAGGGGTTGGTTTGGAAAGGGGAGCTGTGTGCTCCAAATGGAGGCATCTCTCTCCTGCTACATCTTTTTTCATCTCCTTCAGAGGCAGGCAGCAGTTTCCAGAGCTTTGGCTGGCTTCAGGGTGAGGTAAGCCATCTCCAGATAAGCTGAGAGTGGTTTGTGTGGAGAAGGAAAGGGGCAGAAGAGAAAAGGAGTTTCTGCAATGAAAAGGATCTGGGAAAAGGCATAATAAGATGAAATTAAAGAAAATTGCATTAAAAGGGGCTGGTGATACTGGCTTCTCCAACTACACAGGAGAGCGGTAAAGGGCTTTAGAGTGAGGGGAAAATGAAGAGTAAGCTAGCTGCACACAGGTACCGGAGAGGGGGAGTGGAGGGACAGATCAGTGTGGCCTATGGCGGGTGAGGAAAAAGAGGAAGAACAAAACAAGAGAGAAAGTTTGCAGCCATTTACGGGGCCTTAATACTTTCTTTGTCCATTGTGTCCCACTGCGGCACCTACCCACCTACCATGTAATACTGCGTGGTACTAGAGCCTCTGGTTATTGTTGTCTTTTCTGCCATCCGCCACTTCTCTGATTTATCTCAGCCTGCCACCGCTCTCTTATGTGGCTGATGCTGTTTCTAGTACAGCTTTGCTCCTACCCACGTGCGGGATTCATGCCAGTGGAGTCTGTGGTAAAAATTAGTAAGGCTAATGTACTTATATGAAATCAAGCTTTCTCTAATGTGTAGAAGCCTCTTTTGCATGTAATCTGTACCTTATTATTTCAATGTTCCACTGATTATTTTAATTGCACCAAATTTCTGAGCGTTGCCTATTGGGTCTGCCCTCTGGCTTGGACTACTGGCAGTTCTGGTTGGGTACAGGTTAGGGCAGCCTGAGAGCTGCTGTGACATGTATGGGAACCCCTTGGTCATGCTTTTAAAGAGGTTTTTCTTAAACTAAATATGTCCCCTCTCTCTATGAATTTAATTCATACTACAGTGTTTACTAGAGGTATGCAGGAAAACTCTTAATCCCTGTACTTAACAATGTCTAACACTAAAACAGTTTCCTTCCTGAAAATCCAATGATTTCACATGCAGGGAATTACTCCATTTTTACTCCATAATTACTCCATTTATACATGAACTTTGGAGGCAAACTCTTGATAACTTTTATTACTTCATGATAAAAAACATATACTATGCCCCCCTATGGAAAGAAAAAAATAGATCAGGCAGACTGTATAATACATCGGGGCAATTCTTTTCTCCTTAGCTGCAATCCAGTATTACTTTACTTTCTGTGGGGACGCTTCCTCTGTTGGTGCATGTCAGAATACCGCTGTGGAATTAACTGATTTACAGCAGCTAAGAAAGTGCTCTTAAGAGTTTTAATATAATGCAGGATTCCATGTTTGTAAAATGTCTTGAGAAGTATAAAATACTGAGATAATTAATTAAGTGCTTATAAAAATCTGAGACGGTGATATTAAGATTCAAATGTCAGCATCTTCAGTGGTTGATAAATGGAGTGCGTAGAAGCCGAAATCTGCAACTTTTCCTCCTCAAGTACACTGCTGTGACTCGGTGTCCTCTACCAAGCTGCTAACGCTCATGTGACTTAGAGTAACTCAGTCATCTTCCTGATATTCACCCCCTTCAAGACTGATTGAAGTTGGCCAACAGAATCGCATCTTCTAATAGAAGACGTGTAGATGGGACAGCTAGAAAATGGAATTGCATAAGCTTCATTTTCTTAGGAAACCTACCTAAAAATATGGTCTTGTAGACCTATTCATCAGCCTTGCATCCCACTGAACTACAGTTTTTCATGTGTGACAGATATCAAGATTTGGAAGCAGAGAACATTTTGATTAAATTTGTCTCCTTTGTTGCTGCAGGTACATTCTGTGTATTCTTAGAATGTAAATCCTGCTGCTAATTAAGTTGTTCACTATTTGAGATGATAGTCTTAAAAAAATATAGCTCACCTCAGGGAGTCCCAGAAAGTAAAATGTCCATGCACAGGATTGTAATTTACCAGGAATAACTACTGTATATCCATTCAGTGGAAACAATTGAAGCTATTTTCATTTTTTATAAATTCTTTTCAGTTTGCAAAAGTTACTTTTATTCTCAAAAACTGGTAAGCAGTTATCATTCTGAAAAAGTCATATATTGATGCTTTGGATTGAGTTGAACAATGCAGAATAAAATTGTTCAAGCTGATATCTGTTTACTTCATGCTCCATTTTTAACTACAAAGAGGAGAACAATGAATAGATATAATCACAATATCTATACAGAAGCAACATGCTCAAAAGGCTACGGCAAATACAAATCTTACATAATGAGTTTGACTGAATTTTGTATCTGAAGAAAACAAAACCTGATAGAAGCAGGCTGGTTTACAAGCAGCAGAACTAACGAATTTTAGTCTGTTCTGGTTCTATTGTTTGTCTCCTACCCTCAATCTCAGTGCCTCATGTGTCGCCTGTGATATTGCCACTGGGCAGAAGCCTGTAACTAACCTGGAGCTGTAGTTTGCCTGCTGGCCATTGCTGCATGGACAGCACACCCTTTGAGTTATGACTGCAGTTTGATGTCAGGTGCTTCCCCTTCACCTAGCTGCGGATTTTCAGGGAAGCTGTAGAAAGTGAGTTACCTCAGGGATCGTGCAGCATGTGTCCTGCAAGGAGCGGCTGATGGACTGGGGCTGGCTCAGCATGGAGGAGAGAAGGGTTCAGGGGGACCTGATGGGCTGCCGGGACCCACAGGGAGGTTATCAAGAGGGTGGAGCCAGGCTCTTCACAGTGGTGCCTGGCGGGACAATAAGAGCCAACAGGTATAAATTGAAACATGAGAGGTTCTGACTGGTTGTAAGGAGAAACTTTTTAACCATGCCAACAGTCAAACAGTGGATCAGGGTGCCCAGAGAGGTTGTGTAGTCTCCATCATTAGAAGTTCTCAAGACCAGGTTGGATAAAAACTCGAGTAACATTTTGCTGATCCTGCTTTGAGCAGGAGGTTGTATTAGGTGAACTTCTGAGGCTGAAGTCCCTTCCAATCTGAGCTATGCTACGATCCTATTTTTCTCTCCAGTTTGGTTGACCTCATGAGATTGCTGCATGAAATATATAGGGAATTGCATAAACAGGAGATTGCTTTTATATTTTTGCCCTTCCTGCTCCCTTAAAAAAAAAGCTTCATTTTGCTTACAATAAAAATAGGTACAAATTTTGTCTCTCTCCATCACATAAAGCTGGTAATACTTGGGGGGGAAGCCTTTCCTACATGACATCCTAAATCCATAGCAGACCAAGGGAAGTGAGGAAAACCCTCCTGTTAAAACAGGACCCCTGTGCAAGATGAACTGAAGCAAGCTGTTTATGCTTTGGTATTTCAATTTCTCTTGCAAGGGGTTTCAAGGTAGTTAAGCATCTCTGTTCCCACCTATTTAAAAGCTCTAATATTTATTAATATAACTTGTCTTTAGTTTCTTAATCCTAATATTTATAAAGTAGCTATTGGTTTAAAATTTAATGCTCTTATAATAATTCATTCTCTTAATAGGAGTGTTTACTGTCTTGTAGATTGACATCTTACAGGGCCTTTTTCCTTCTACAGCCATTCTTGAAAATGTTTCTCAATTCGTGAAAGGAAGGAATCAGCTTAGGTAATCAGGAATACTCCCTATATTTCTTGCCAATTTACTTCATTTAAATGTGGAAAAAGCCTAGGAGGCTGACTTTGGCTTTCTCCTTGAGATTATCTTTTTGTGTATGAATTTGCTACACCTGTCTCAAGCATTCTGAGGTGTGGTGACTGCTGTATCCCCTTTCTATGCACCACTGTGACTTTTTTATATCCTGATATGGTTATTCTGGATGCAAAACGGTTGACGGGACTTTATTTTTCAAAATCAGCCCTTTTTCTGAAGACCGCTTGTTACATCTGTGATATGACGGAAATATTTCTTTTGCATCATTAACTGGTGGATTTTTTTTCCCTTGAGCCACAACATGAAGTCAAGAGCTTAAAGAGTTTCAGAAAACAACTGGCTTTCTACTATTAATAAAAACCTGTACTGCAATGTTAGATAAGACTGAGAAAAAAAACAGCCAAACAAGGAATATTATTAGTTTGGACACTATGTGGGCATCAAAAGAGTTTCAGGGAAAAGAGGTGGGGTAGGGAACCAGCCCATTATATTTTTGAGGTTTAGGCTAGACAAAAGGTTTTCTTACTACAAGTGGAAAATTCATGTTTTAAGTTTGACTTTGCTGAGGGAATGTACTGAAAGATCAGCTTTAACTGCTCATAATGTATTTAAATAACCAGAATGTTTACAGAAGGTATTGAATGGTTGAAAAATACACTTTCTTCCTGAAAGGAACAATAATTGATAAATAAGCAGCTAATTAAATATTATCAGTATCATTCAGAGTTGGCTTTAAAGGCTAATAGGAAAGGAGAGAAAAAAAGACTATGGTAATTATTTCAGATAATATCAGCAAGGAAGTTTTTAGTCTTTTTCCCAATTTGCCTATTAGTTATTAGTTTACTCTAATAGTGATTGTTACTACTCATACCTCTGCCCTAGAATTTAAATCATAGTAGACATGCATTTTCCTTGCAAGGGCATAGTTTTCACTAATCCCAGAATGAAACAGCATATGTGACACCAAATTGATGCCACAGGGCACTGTCCTTTCCAGCACGGCCTGGAGCAACAACCCTGGGGAACATCAGAGGTCCCTGCTCAGATGCGGCTCCAAAGGAGGCTGCTACTGTCCAGGTCTGGAGCTGCAGGGAGTGCCTGGTGCCACTGGCTAAGGCTGGGGCGGAGGAAGATGATGTCCATACCTACAGGAGGTGTGTGCTGGTTGAGGAGATGTGCCATCAAGATAAGGAGCTGTGGGAGGAGGGTGACATACAGCACAGTGTTAGGGATGATGGGATCAGATTGTCTGGATCCAGACAGGACCCAGTCACTGCAGAAACAAGAGCCTGGACTCTGTGCTGCACGCAGGAACAGCCAGACCTGTGCTCATCAGGGTAGCAAATGGGGGCTCCCATGATCATGAAGGCGGGAGGCTTGTGACTTCAGGCAGCAGGAGGGCAGTTCCTTCTCCAGCTGCAGATCTGCACCTACAGAATAGGTTCAGTGCCCTGGTAGCAGGTGAAGGGCTGGACACCAGGTATCGGAGCTGGCCAAGCCTGAACCATATGACAGCACCAAGAAGAAGCGACCCATGGTAACAGAAGGAGACTCCTTCCTGAAGGAAACAGAAGCCCCCACTTGCGACCTGACTTCTTGTCTGGGGAGGTTTGCTGCTTGCTGGTGGCTTGGATGCAGGACGTTACGGAAAGACTCCCAAGGACAGCCCTCACACTATTCCTCCCTGCTGCTTTTCCATGTGGGCATCAGTGGTATTGCTGGGGAGACCTCAAGTGTGTCAAGAGTGACTGCATGTCTCTGGTGTTCAGGGTCAAGTACATGAAGACCCAGGTGGTTTTCTCCTCAATCCAAGGCAATGACAGGGAAGGGCTTGAGGGAGGATTGGATGGATCCTACTTTTCCTCTTGTTGAACTTCATAAGAGGTTCCTGTCAGCCCGTTTCTCCAGCCTGTCAATGTCCCTCTGGATGGCAGCACGACACTCTGGCATATCAGCCATTTCTCCCAGCTTTGGGTCATCTGCAAACTTGCTGAGGGAGCACTCTGCCCCATCACCCAGATCATTAATTACTCTGTTTTCTGATGTTATGCTCACTCTTTCCCTGCTCCTCTGGATCCTACTGTCTGTGGTTTTATTCTGGTGGTGGTGGTGGTAGGTGTTATGGTGAGTTGTCAGCACCTGGTGTCCTTTGCCAGGAGGAATATGATGTTCATGTTGATAATTTTGTATTCCTCCTCTAGGATCCACTTGGGGCAATTTCTGTATGTTTCCTAACACACTTTTACACTTTTGCTCTTCATTCATCTCCAGCTCTGTGTTACATCAAAATTTGCTGTATCTGGCGTCTTTTATGTGTTACTGTTAATAAATGTATTATTGTTCTGCTATCTTACCAGGCCTATATTTCTCTATACTTTATCATTATGTTAGAGGCATAAATATCCCATTCTACATAGAATAATTTACTACTACTGCTATCTATATAAAACTATGGTTGTACAATATAAACACAAGTAAAACAAATTAACCATACATACGTAGTAACCAAATAAACTAATTTAGAACAACCAAGTGAAGCAAACTTGCAGGCAGGTCAAGAAAAGCTGAGACAGAACAGGTCTGGGAAGCTTCAGGTCTGGTGCCTTTTAAACTCAGTTCAAAACTTATGGCTTGTCACTAGCCATTGCAAAACTGTATTACAGGGCAACATGGTCAAACTAGTACTAATTTGATTCCAGATTTTTCGATTTTTATCAGTTAGTAAGTTGGGATTTGGTTAATTGTCTTCAGATCTGTTGTTCCTCCCACGTGAATTATGCATAAGAAATAGGAGTTCCTAAGTGTAGTAACTTGTTGGCTTCTAGCATCATCACATATTGGATGCTGCACTATTCCTATCACAATGAACTAGCCTGTTTGGTTTAATGGCCATGATGTCAGGCTCCAGGAAATGCCATATATAGCACAAGCTCTTTAAGAAGCAAATGATGTAGTTCTTGGGCTGTAGCAGTACTTTCTGTACTTAGGCTGTATAAACACCCCGAAGTGCTTTCAGTTCAGCCTGTTCTTCACTATCGGCTGAAGAATATCTCACCTATATATATTGAGGGAAGCTTCTTGCCTTACTGCTTTTGAGACCATGGGTTCATAGTGCTTTTAGTGTCATAGCGTTCAAATTGCCTGTGTTACCTCTTTCTGGTGTCTTTTCACCCTTGTTATACACCAGGTTAAGATAAGTGTAGGTGAGCTACCTAGTGTTTGCATTTTCATTGCCTTTCAGATTATCTGTACTTTTTAGCCACTGCATATTTACACTTCATCTTGTCTACAGGAAGAACTATTCCCACGGGTATTCTTCAATAGGCTTTGAATGTTTCTATATCATGTCGGTCGATTAATTTTCATTAAAGACCTAACCTTCAGGATACTCTTCTGGGAAGGTCTGAGACTGCCTGCTGCAACTAGTTGTGGACCTGAATAAAAATCTGTCAGTTAAGAGGAAGGATGAGGCTGGCTAAAACCAGAAAATTACCACTAGCAGTTGTTTAAGATGCAGTTTTAATATGAATTTAGATGCAGATACCTATAAATAGAATAAAACTCTGAATATAAAGGTAGTTAAATAGTTTTTTAAATACAAATAGGAGACTCTATTTTCTAAAAGTTTTCTTTAGTATGGCTCTTTCATTTCCCGCTTCACAAAGGCCATTCTCATGGGTTTAAATGATTTAATTTTCAACTTCACAGTAATTTACAGACAGGGAAACAGCCATGCAATATGCTTATGGTCAGACCCAAACTGTGATTGCCACTGTTCAGTGGAACTTGTGAACAGCTCCTAGGTGGCCAAATCAGTCCGGATGTACTGCAAGCATGAATTTACTAAGACCCATTTTTAAACTGCTGGAGGTTTTTGATCCTACTCTTCTCAAAACCCCATTTTGGAACATCATTGCGTCAATGTCCTAGATATCCTCTTCTCATTTCGAATGGATATTTATTCATGGCTCATTAAGAGTCATTTGTTCTCATGCATAATAGTTCATTTCCTTCCCTGATGTTAACTCAAATATCTGCTATTATGTGTATAGGTATATATGCTAGAATAATTTTTGCCTTTTAGAGGAAGATTGTTTGGAACCACACAGCAAATACTTTCTCACAGTTTCTCTTAAAACAGGCCCCCCGACTCCTTTCATCTCTCAGGTATGCTTTCTCCACATGCCTTTTAAGAGTCATCTTTCTTGAGTATAGGTCATCAAACTTGGATCCACTACTGAGATGATGGCTCACAAGAGCAATTTTCCATCTACTGGGAATACCTCTGCTGACAGATTTTATGATTTTATTCTTGTTTTTTTTTAGTACTGTATCACACCAGCAATTTACGTAGGCACACCTGAGCAAAGTGTCCCAGCACTATCTATAGAAAGAAAAGTTAACACGACGCTGGCTCTCTGGTTATAAAACCAGGACAGCTCTGCCTGATTTAGTGTACTGTGATGTGCGCTGATCATGTTGAAAGCAAAGCTTTACCTGCTGCTTCTTCACAGTGTTGGTAATGACAACAAAGCTCTTCCAAAATCTCCTCTGCCTTTCATAAAAGAGAGAGAAAGAGAAATGAAAAGTCTTACATAAAGTAATTTGCTAGCAAAAGACCTTCTCTTGCAAGAATATGTTGAGAACAAAGGCCAAATTTCTGAAGTTTTCATTATTTTACATTTCTGCATGGAGGAGGAGATTCTTGGTTCAATGTTTATGACTATGATATTTCCCTCTTCACATATTCTCAGAGATTTATTTTAAATCTTGCTTGCTAAGTTTCTGTACAGTGTCTGTCAGTTTTACCCCATTGCATACTGTGTATTGCTATACTCTGTATAGCAATACAGAGGAAGGTAGATCTGAAATGTAGTTTGCAAAATGCTAGTTGGAGGAAAATTTGCCTCCAAATTCTTATTTAGAAAAAACTCGTGACTTGAACTGCACTGTTAAACCAGTTTCTTTCAAGGCATTGCTTTTCTTTCAACAAATCTGGTTTTATTATAAAATATGTGAGGATCTGGGTAATACCCCACAACAAAATTTCTCTTTTCTGGTTCTTTCATCACATTCATCACAGCGATACCTGTGGCTCCCCTGAATTCCAAAATGTGTGACCTTTGGGGCACTTGGATTTAGAAGGGTAGCAACAGAAATTAACCTCTTGGGTTTTCTAGGTTCAGTTGCATCTAGAAAAGCAGCTGTGTGGTTACAGATTTTCTTCCTGCATTAGCATCTGTAATATTCATATGATATTGGGATTCTTGACGGTTCCTGCAAGGGGTCAAAGTTAGATATGAAAGGGTATGGAAGTTCCTGACAGAGAAATTTTTAAATTATTTTAAAAAATGAATAATTTAAAAAGAAATAGGTAACAATTTAATCACTTAATAGTCATTACTTATTAGTCAATAACTAATGATTCAATTAATAAGTAATGACTTAATATTATTCAATACTTGAATATTAAAAGAAACATTTAAAATGCATATTGGGTTTATCTACGTATCGTTATCATTTTGTATACATGTATGCATACATTCATACACACACGTATGTGTATAGTTATAGTCATTGTATCACACCATAGTGACCCTTTGCTAGAGGCTGGCTTATGTCAAAATTATTTGGATCTATCCCCAATGCTCCCCACTATGAATGACTTGTTCATATACCATAGCGCTTAGAGAGACCCTTGCCTCACTATGTGCCCTACAGATTTTGTACGTACTTGTCACATACCACACTAGCATGCAACACGTTATCCTCAGCATTTGTCTACCTCACTTTGCAACAGCCTGCAGTGCATTACTGTGTTTGTTGCACCAGCTGTTGCTGCTGTTGGTGCTTCTTAAATGCTGCGTTTGTTGCTTGTGTTTGAGTAGCCTTTTCACTACAGGACCTGTTAATGGCCCAGCCTCATCAGCAGACTGATTTATGTCCTGGGGTACCTGGTCCAACAGAGCTTCCAGAGTAAGGACAAATAAGTAGAACAGATCAGTATCTTTGGACAAAGTCCTTCACCAAACCTTTCAAGGAAACTAACTAGCTGTGACATAGGACAGAAGGCCCATGCATCAATATACAATTAGTTAAAAAGGTAAGTAATAGAGAGTAAATGGTTAGGTCTCTAAAGAGCAATCACCAATGTATCCACAAGGACTTGTGCTGCTCACCAGAAAAGGAGGTGAGCAATGGGTTAAGAAAGTTAAGAAAATTGCTGATAGTGCAAAGTCATTCATAGCAGTAAGGTTTAGAGCAGGCTATGAAGAGTTGAAGGACATTTCCAAGTCACTCAGTCTTGTAATAAACTTACCCAGATGAAATTCAAGAGAGGTAAGTGTAAAGTGATGCACTTTGGGGGAAGATATGCATAGCTTCAATTGTAAAATGATGGGCTCAGAGCTGATCTGTACAATTCAGGGGTAAGATGGTGGGGTTATGCTAAATGATCCCATGAAGACATTGGCTCAGTGCCCAGTAATGGTCCAAATGGCAGACCAAATGTGAATTTTTAGGAAAAAAAAAATGCCATTGTTCCATTGTATAAATCCATTCACCTACTGCGTAACTTTACAGCCTAGCAAAGACAGGGGGGATATAATAGGGGTCTACAAATCTGTTCACTGCTCTACAGTACAAAACCTAGAGGCCTAAACTACCAAAGCTATCAGGAAACCAGTTCAAAACAAACAAAAAGAAGGTTGTTCTTTTTGCAACAATTATATTTACAGATTTATGGTCAAGACTTGAAGATCTGCTGTAGAGCTTGTGCTGTGAGCAGCTTCTGCTCTCTATTTTTGCTGTTGTTTTCCTCTGTTGCTTGCTCTTCTAGCCACACCTTCTTCTTGCTCTGCTCACTGCTCTAGCTGACACTGCATTTTTTCTAAGAGTTTCTTGTTATTTCAGCTCCTCACTAGAGGGTCTGCAGTACTGCAAAAAGGAGATGCTTGAACATATATTATTTTGTCTATCTCAGTCTTAACTATTGCAACTGCAGCCTGCGCAACAATCTGACTACTTTACAGTTTACATCAGATTTCTAAACCACTCTGCTGCCCTTTTGCCAGGCTGTAGCTTCTGTAACCTCGAGTCGGAAACCATTGCCCTAGGACGACCGCTACTCCTGGCACACTTAGGCGTAACTATTTATTTCCTATTTTGTATTGCTCTTTTACAGAGCATGTCCAAAGAAGACTACTTGGAGGAGAACTCTGGGCAGGATGGGCTACAAAATGCTGGTGCAAGTGATCTCCGACTTGGGGGAGGAGAGCAGTGCGGCCACTATTACCTGTAGCAAGCGGACTGCAGGAGAGAGTAGGTGGTTCTCTGCTGTGTTTTTCCAGCCTGCTTCTATATACCTATGAGGAAGCGAGCAGTGTTCATCTCATCCCAAGGTAAGTTCGGCAACTTCCTCTGTCCCCTGCCTGAGGTTACTGTTGACCCTCCGGTGACCTGCTCACAGACTGGGTGGTTACTGGAGAGCACCTGGGAAATTTCTAGAGTTGGGTGGGGAGTGGGGAGCAGAAGCGGTAGGGAAAAGAGCACCAGATTTCTGATTCACCTCTGTCACCTCCATATATGCAGATGTCCATCTGAAATAGTGCTGTGCACTCTGTTCACTTTTCTGCATACATCCAGCACCTTGTACAAGGCTGATGGTGATTTGACATTACAAATCTCTCTCCTTCCTCTCTTTCCTCTGAGGCTTGGGAGAGCTTCAGACAGACAGCTACAAGGACCCATATCTACTTTTCAGTAATGATGCTGTTAGCTCCAAGCTTGCTTCTACAGAATGATGCCAAGGGTACGAGCTCCATGTGGCAGGGGGAGAGGAGGTAGGGGCAGAGACAGGCCTGCTGAAAGAGTGTCGGAAAGGACAGTTCCTACCATCCTCTGCACTGCCTGGGCAGAGCAGACCATGGGGTGGACTTTGAGACAGCGGCACTGTCTTCCCATGTGTATGCAGCGTCCTGCATAACAAACCCCTGGTATCAAATGGGACCTCTAGGTGATGCACTGTGAGTAACAAACAGCAATAGACAAAACAGCAAAGAGGATCCCAGAGACAGATGACACATACAGCAGAGAGGTTCTAATGATGGTTTGTGCATGCATCAGTAGTTCTGGCAATTTATTTCTGGGGTAAGCTATTACCAAATGTTTGTCTATTTAGGAATGATCAGCTTGACAAATGATGGTTATAAAATGAAGACTCTTAAATTACTGACCTGAGGAAGCCCAAATAGCAGGTAGCTTTAGTAACTATCAAGACTGAAGACACATTAAAATAGACACAAATCATATTTGCCATCATGAAGGTTATCCTTTAGGAAGCAAAATACCAATCACCTTTTTTTTCCTCCTAAAATTCAATACATATGGAGAATTTTCAGTTATATTTAGGGAAACAAGAAAGGAAATTACAACATCATTACTGTTTTTCTATGGATTGTCTGTCAAAAGATTGCAAAGCTGGTAAAAATACCTGCAGTGAATTGGAACCAGACCCCAGAGTAAACTTGAAGTTTTATGTGAATGTAAAATAGAAATGAACTTGTTGCTCATTTATCACAGTTCAGGAGAAATCAAAGTGGAGGAGTTCAAATTTAGAATATGTTTCCATTACTGTTCCATTTGCTGTTTTGTGTATCTCTCAAATCATTTATTACAGCTGGTATGACTTTATTAAACTATGACTTTATTAGGTTGAAGTGGTCCAGCTGTTCAGCTCACAAACAGAAAATGCTCAGAAATTGACTTAGCCTATCTTTCTTTATTATTTATCCACAAGGGACAAATTATTCTTTATGTCTGATGAAAAAGCTACAGTTCAGTTTGAGGACAATGTTTAACAGTGTCTACCCTGACATTCTCTCCCTAAATTTCCTGAGGGATTCCAAATGTATGCTATTAGTTATGAAGATGACATAGATGGAAGAGATTATATATAATAAGCTGGCAGAAAAGTGAGACTTTAATGGTCAGCTGAGAGATTGTACTTTTTAATTCAGATGGAGATGAAAACTGTGCAGTAATAAACATTTAAAATAGCAGGGAAATGAGAAACTGTACTATTCAATTTTAAAACAAATTGTTCCACTTCTTATTAAGGACCACAACAACCTTTTTTCACTCTTCGGTGAGGAAAGAAGGCTAGGAACAACATGAAAAGGAACCATTCATTTAGTTCAGTCACTCCCCAGCGTACATGCCAGGCATCCATGTACCCACAACTAATTTTCATGACTATAGGTGACCTCAAAATTTCATTCGTCATGACAAGCTAGAGACTAATATTAACCAGAGTTAAGCTTACATTTATGTAACTATTTATTACCAAGTTAACAAGAGTTTTGTCTAATTTTATGCTGTAATTTCTTGTTCCTGTATACATTCTGACATAAAGCTTTGTACAAACTGAAAATCTACAGAACTGGCAACATATAAAACTTTGGGATTTAGCAGTTTATCCAGGGATTTCTAATTATACACCCTGAAGGACTTCACTTCTAACAAGCCAGAACTCAGTAGATAGAGGCATTTTTGCATGTTTGATTAAGTGTCCTACTGCTGAATTCCAGATTTATTGCACACAGGAAAGACAAGCATTGCCAGAATCAAACATGACAGATTTTTAGCATTACAGTCACGTCCTATAAAAGACTATGCCCTCAAGAAACAGCTCCAGTGATCACATCCTCCTCCTTACTGGGGGGAAAAGAAGAAAATGTGGCAATAAACTATAATGAGCTAACAAGTGGTAAAATTCTAGTGGACCTTCCAGCTAGCATGACTAACAAGAAATTGAGGAGGTATCCTCCTTAAGAATAAAGAACAAGAAAAGCTGCAAAACAGGAGAACTGAATTCCATCATCAAGGCTCCCATTATGACTAACACCCCCAGAAAAACCAAGGGAACTTCACCGAGAGGGCAATGCGTCTTCACCAGAAGATAATGCATCTGGGGATGCCAGCAGTGAGTAAATGGACAATATCAAGGCAATCGTTATGGTCTCCTTGCCTTGCCTCATTACACACTCAGAACTTCCTCTCTGCTTGCTGTGGATCCAAAATACAGTGCACGTGCATCTCTCTGTTGCCCATTTGACACTGAATAAAGAAGCCCTACCAAAGCCCCTCAGCTAATCCAGAGGCCTGAACAACAGCAGCCTGAATTGTCCTATCATTAGGTAACTGTTTGAACTTGACTCTGCCCAGTTCCACCTTGGCTTGCTACCATAGCACTGCTGCTAAGCCACCTTGGCTTTCTACATTGTGGTTGTTACTCCACTGTTTTTGCGTCCAAAGGGTAATCTGAGATATATGGGATCCACTGAATAAACTCTTGTCCCAAAACAGAAAACGTTGGGTAGCTTTGTCAAAGTCCTCTGGACCTAGATGGGAGAATGAGAGTCCAGAAGGCCCTTTGCTTTAGACAGGTCTCTTATCTGCTTGCTGCCCAAAAGGGTTAGTAGCAGATTTTGCACTGAAAGTCAAAACTCATGTTTTAACAAAAAAAGCCCTGAACTGTGGTTTAACTTAAGTTTAAGTAAGGCTTGACCCACCCACTCCCCTTGCTGAGCAGAAGCCCTCTCTCACTCATCAGATGCCTGTTTATCCGGAGTCCTCAGGAAGCCCTGAGCTGCTCCTCTCCCTCACAAATAACAGTGTCTGCAGTGAGCTCCTCACTGTTTGGGACTCCAGCTACAGCTGGATGTTAGTGGAGATAATGTGTCACAAGCAGGGAGTTATGATGGAACAGGATATTTTGTTCTAGTAACATCATGTTTGCTGTTGTGTGCTGAGCCGACAGGTGCCCGGTCCACCCCACCAAGGGGGCTGCACTGCCTTCTGGAGGGGTGGGTCGTGGTGAGCACTGAGTGCTCACGTGGTCTTCAACTTGATTTGCTAGACTGCAAACTGAGCCACGCTGTCTGTATGAAGACGACGTTGTCGTTCTCTTCGAGCAGACTGAACACCATTTTTTACTAATTTGAGTGTACCAATCTAACAGCCTGAAATTTCTGTCTGACAGGTACACCTACAAGCAGTAGTTTGACTGGATATCTGTCATCACAATATAGCTGGCACCCCTTTCTGAACACCTCATTAAAATACAAGGAGTTTAAAGTGACAGCAGTTGCACGCTGGTGCAACTAAAATGCTCTGTAACACAACAAACAATAATTTATAGCAATACAAGGATTCAATTACTTGAGTACAAGACGTTCACAAATGCACACATGCTCTCATTGCTCCCACCTGCAAGCTAAAAAGGATTGTGAAATTGTCATGAGCCCTGCTCCTGTTTTTAAGAGCACAAGATATAGGCTGAGACTCATATTTAGCACCTATTGTGATAGGATTTAAACTCTTGCTAGTGTTTGAATGGTGCAGGCTTCCATGGCATGTAGTACAGTCACACAGGTGCTGTGCAGCACCTGTATGTGGATCAGGATTGTACCTGCTGTGGTTTACAATAGTTAGTCATTAAAAGTGGATTCACTAGTACTGTAACACGTGATTGGGGAGGAGGCGAGTGGGAGTGATATTTCCCCACCCAGAAAGGAGGGAGACCTCTCTTCTTTAACTGAGGAGACTAAGGGAATTGCTGTGGTCCACAAAATTCAGCCAACCAATTATGAATTTGGAGATTTAGGACTTTGAGTCTCAAGTCTCCGGTAGCATTCAGAGCTTCACATGGCAAAAATCATCACTTCAGGTACAGGAAGGTTTAAAACAGATGAAAAATTTATTATGCATTTTGTAATTTGGTGCCTGGATTTTTCATGAGCATCTTGGTTTTCAAGTTTTATTCTGCAATTCCTTGCTCCTAGTCTGATGTCTGAGTTATATCGCCTGGAACTTTTCTCCCTTGTCATTTGAACAAGAGTGCAGCCAGTCTAAGACTTAAGCATCACAGACAGGCTCAGAGAATTTGGGAGGAGGAGTCTGGTATTAGAGGACAGAGGTAATATACGTGGAAGAAGAAATAAAAAGGATCAAAGACAACAAATCAATGATATGTCCAAGCCCAGATGGCTCTTTGCACCAGCATGGCAAAACACATCCAGTGTCTGTAGTCAAAGTCTACATACCATTACATGTAGCCTTACCTCTTGTGGCCTCTGATGCCATCTAAAGGATCTGTGCATGGCTGGGTTCACTGGAAGCAGCCTTTGGGGCAAAAATTAAGTTCATAGCCACAGATTCTTGGGTGCCTTTGCTTCTCTGTCACCACCTTCTCATGGAAAAGATTAGGAGGAGGCTTTATTTAATCGACATGTCAGCTAGAGTGTACTAGAAAAGGAAAAATAGATAAGGATAAAAGTCACCAAATGTACTTGGCAAAGAGTTAGAGCGTATTCCAAAGGCAATTGCATGCTGTGATGATTTTGGATATAGACAAGTAGGAAAGATGAAGAAACAAATAAGCCATAAAAAATATTTTTCAATTTAAATTAGTGATACAAACCCCTAGACACCTAGATTGAAAGCATCATCCAGGGCTTGTGGATTTTTCAAAGCATACATCTACAGAGGAAAGAGAAGAGGGTAATAGAGATGAAAAGTGTGAACAGAGGTGAAATACCTGAAGGAAGTACTCACAGTATATTGACAGTGATGAACTAAGAGAGAAATTGTTCAATGCCATCTTGCTAGAAAACTGTTTTGAAAAAGTAAACCTTTTTTGGCTAAGAATGGGATTGCTCAACAAAACAGAAACCAATCAAAAATGTAAATTATAATAATCAAGACAAAGACTAATTTCTTTCCTGATTTTTGTCTATTTTGCTCTGCAAAAGTATCTGTAAAAATAGAAAAGAAAATATTTGGATTTTTTAAACTGTACTGAATAACAAATTGCCTTTACATCATGCAGTCTATCTTGATAGATCATTTTTATTATTCACACATTGGTGCATTGTTCCTGCACTTGTTACGACCTCATGAATGGATATTCCCTATCTATTTAATTTAGTTTTTCAGTATTAATAAATCTCAGTGGGTTTGTTTATGTCCCTGAAGTAAGACAAATAACAGCCTTACTGCACTTAGCCCCAAGCTTCCTTGTGGGTGATATGTATGCCTGGAAAATTAAGTCAGAAGAATAGTTGTCTTTTCATGATCCAGTTGCTGTCTGTGCAGCTCTAGAGAATGGAAAATTAATACTACAATTTTCAAGTAGTTGGGACTGAGCTGCAAAAAATGACCTCCAACCTCCAATTTGGAGCCTCATTGAAAAGATTTCACAAATAAGTACATTTAACCTCTTCTAAAAAGAGACAAGGGAAGTAGAACCACTCACTAACATCTTTCAGCTTCTGAAGAGCTGTGGTCAAAATTCATTGAATTAAAACAAGGTAATTTTGTGGTAGCGCTAGCATCATCAAAAGGTTCTGTCTGTATTTAGGGCAGAACTGTGTAGGTTTGAAGATGATTTTAAATAGCTCACTTGCTAAAACACTTGCATGTTTGAGAGACCTAAACATAACCAAAAATTTGTGTAGAACACTTTTGTCTGAAAATGTTACCTAAAACTGAAGAGATGGAGCTTTCCTTGCTATAGTAAGATCTGACCTCTTGGATGTTGAAGGCCCTGAGAGCATCAATAAGCTTTAATGGCCCTCACCAGCCTTACCTGGGGACTCCATTCGCCCCTTCTGCCAATGGGCCCAGGGCCTCATTTAAGCTTAATCTTGGGCCTTTAGTCCTTGCATGAGCTATGTTGTGGGCATAATGATCTCCAGTTCCTCCTTGAGACAGACCTTGGACATATGCAGTTGACAACGTTATTTCCACTCCTGCCTCTGGCCCTGTCTCCTGTCACTCCTAAGTGGACCCCCAAACCCAACTGATTGCTTTGCTTTGTCCGGGGCCGTCGACAGAGTCTGTTACCAGCACCCTGCCCTGCCCACTGTGTGCAGATCTTGTGGGTCTGTGTCCTGACCCTGCAGGCCTGTGTCCCATCGGTGAGGACACTGCCTGGGCTGCGGTCGCCTTTATCTCCTGGCTTGTCCCCTCTCACTGAGCAGCCCCACTCTTGCTACTCCCTGGCACTGCTTTCGGCTAAACAAAATAAAAATCTTTCTTTGTTTCAGAGGTGGACCCTCATAAAAGCCCTCCTGTTTTCCAGGACGAGTTCCTGCCTCGCAGGCTTATGGCATGATGTCCAGAGGATGACGGTACATGATGACGTTACATGATGCTCTGGGATGCAGTGTTTTGAGCATTTTCTGTAAAATATATTCCACTGTACCAATCCTGATGTGGTTACAGATAGAAAGAACAGTCATTCCCCCCCATACCTCATTAAGTGATTATTTAATTGGTAGTTCCATTGCCAAAAATGCAGGCAATCCACTGCATTTAAATGCAGTTTGGAACAGAGCAGGATGCCTCCCCTTATGTGTACTGTATTCATGAGTTTACAGAGACCTTCTTACCCCCTTCTTTGCCCTGCAGAGCAGGAACAGAGCCAGGAACAGCAGTGCAGCACTGGCCACCCCAGAATACCCTGCAGCATGCTGGTTAGTTGGCCTTTTGGCAAGGCAAACACTTAAAACAGGGTACTCTGTCAGTGGGAGCGACTGCTCTGGCTCTGGTGGATAAAGAAGGGATACAGCACTCTGTCCTCACTGTCTCTTTGAATGTTACCTAAAACCTAACACTACCTTGCTAGTTTGCTTTCAGAATCATTTCTTTATGCCTCTGTAGGGGATAAATGGAGTATGAGATACCCATACAGATAGAAACGAAGTTGCCACAGGTTTGGAGGAAAGGTCCTCTTAAGGTTTAACAGCTGGTTAAAGAATAGGAAACAAAGAGTAGGGTTGATGGTCATTTTCCAGGATAGAGAAGTGTCAGCAGTGACATTCCAGGGATCAGTACTAGACCGAAGTTTATACAGCATCTTCATCACTGACTTGGAAAATGACAGTGCACAGTGAAATTTCCAAGTTTGCAAATGATACATTTGGGTATTCAAAGGCTGTTCAGATGGCAAGGAACTCCAGAATGACCTCATTAGCTGGAGTGAATGGATATTCATGCCATATGAATTGTCCAGGGAATGGGGACCCTACACCCCTCTAGAAGACATGGAGTTCCATCAACTGCATCAGTCTGTGGTTGCCCCTGGTGACACTGGCTTTGTGGAGGAGGAATCTTGGTCCCAGGAGTCCAGTCCCTACAGTGGCACAAGACAGTAGTGTGAGCTTGGGATGAACACCAGTGAGTGCAGAGCTTTTGGATGTAAAGTGCCCCCCTTCAAGGCTTTCTGCGGGGAACTGGAGTCTGCTACCCCGTTCCAGCAGACCATCCCCAGTAGCCCTTTTGCTGCTGAAGACATCTACTATTCAACTAGAGTCTCACTGTCCCCTGACTCTTCCCAGCTAGCAGGGAATCAGTTTAAGGTAAGCAAGTTAATGGGGGGCTGGATTGCAGTGCTCAGGGTCAGTATGAAGACTGGAGGACAGGCTATCAGTGATTTTCCACCTGGTGCTGCTGCAAACTAAAAACTTAGCATGCTAGCAGGCCTGGGCCACAGCTGATGCCATGGTATGGCACTACATGGAGCTTCAGATGATTTGATAGCGGAATGAAGTGGATCTGTCTTTGGTATATGCTGCTTAGGCATCCCAGGTCTGCAATTTAAGCAGTCCTCCTCCTTAGAAGCATCTTCCAGATACAGTACCCCAGATGACAAAAGTCTTAGGGAAGATGATGCTGGAGACATCCGCTGCTGTAACCCACCAGTGGGTTACAGGCCAGAATAGCACTCCAGTGAACGTTAGTATGCTTTCGATATGTGCTTTTGGGGTCAAACATGGACCCTTTCTAACATCACATGCTTGGTGATATTGGGCAACCTATGCAGAAACACAGCACATGCCTTTGGGGGTGGTGGAGAGCTATCATCTCCTCAAATGACAGTCTCCCATGGCAACCATAGCAGACAAAGCAGCAGTTGCTGGAGATTATGGCTAAATAGGAACCAGCTGCTTTACTGACCAGAGTGCTGCTTCCTGGGAAATGATAATGCAACAGCTGTAAATATGCTCAGGCGCTTGTCTTCCTAACCAGACTGACGTGGCTGCCCATGCCCACCCACTCCAGCCAGCTCCTTCCTCGCTAGAGCACATAAAACACCACTAAAACACCAAAACTGTGTTTTATATCTTGGCCATACAACAAAGATTCACCACCACACTCCTGGAAGCAACTTCTGTGGCTGATCTATAGAGGTACTCCAACCCAATGGAGGAACTACCATGGCAAATAACCTCTTTCTCTGTCTTCTCACACCCAGAGGGGACCCAACTCACAGTTTTGGCATAGTCCCAAGGCAGCCTTGGGCAGCAGCCTCAGCTGCATTCACTCTCTCCTTCTGCGTGCAGGTCCCTCAAATCCCTGCTGCCCTCCAGCACCCTGGCTCTGTTTTTCAGCCAGACCTTTCTGGGCTCAGATGTGTTTGTGTATGACTTTCGCATGCTGTGTGAGGAGGTTTGCATCAGTAGTGTGGGACGGACACTTCTCAGTTCCTCACGCAGGGTAGGGCTCAGGATCTGCGTAACGGAACAGGGAGGTACAGCAGCCTCATCAGAAGCTTGATCTGGCCCCCTGCCCTTAGACGAAGCAGAGAAGCACCCTTCTCACAGTGACCCTCTCACAGGACAGGTTGTCTGGCTCCCTCCCACCTCTTGATGTTCCACTTGAGGTATTGTTAGAGACAAAGAGGAACTCATCTTTATTTGTTACCCTGATTAAAAATCTCATCAAAATACCACAGGCTGATTATTATTAGTCCAGTTACAATATTGCTTGCAATTACAATAATGCTTATGCTTGAAATGAATACAGGAAAGCTTCATTAATAATAGTACCCTTGAAGAGATAGGACTGGATGGGAGGAAGGGTTTTATCACCATGAGAACAAAAAAGCAGTGAAACAGGAAGCCTAGAGAGGTTGTGCAGTCTCTGTCCTTGGAGGTTTTTGCAACCATGCGGGAGATCAGACCAAGCCCTAGGCAATGCAGTCTGGTCCTGTAGCTATCCGCGCTTCAAGCAGGAGGTTGGACTGTATGAACCTTCGAACCTGGATTATCCTCTGATGATGAGACAGATGGCACTCACAGGATGCTCCTGGATGATACCCAACTGGAGCTCAGACGCTATGCTGCAGGGAGGGCTGCCCTGATATTAAGGGAAGGGGTCAACAGAAGCCTCATCAACTACACAGGCAAAGGCCAGTCCCTGCACCAGGGACAGCATCACCCCATGCAGCAAGAAGTCTGGGTTCCCACAGGCTGGGCAGCAGCTTTGCGAGACAGGACCTGGGTAGGGGACCCACGTCCAACATTAGTCAGTGGTATGCTGTTGTGGCAAAGGTGACTACCAGCAGACTGTGGTCTCTGGGCCAGACTGCTTGTAGGGTAGGGAAAGCCATTCTTCCCCTCTACTTGTCACTTATTAGACACCAGCAGGAGGACCAGGTCCACTTTGGGGCTTCAATGCAAAAAGGCATCCTATAGGAGGAGTAAGCAGATACAGGGTACAAAGGAGGGCTTTACAAACATTGCCCAGGCATGTGGGGATGGTGTAGAAAAGTCAAAGCTCAGCTGCAGCTGAAACTGGTGAAGGACGTCAAGGGCACCAAGAACTTCTACTGCTACTTTAGCAATAAAGCATGGTCCAATTTCTTAGTGGGTCAGTGGATTTAATGAGGTAGACACAAGCTGAGGTACTCAAAGCCTCGGTCTTCACCAACATCTATCTCCCAGGCCTCTGTGCTTAATGAAAGAGTTCAAGGAGGAGAGGAACTACCAGTAGTATGTGAGGATTGAGTCAGGGATTATATGTGAGAACTCAACAGCCACAAGGCCATGGGACCCTGTGGGCTGTATCTGAGGATCCCAAGACAGCTGGCCAATGTCCTTGCATGACCACCCTCCATGATTTTGAAGGCTCAGGCTGATCAGGGGAGATTCTTGATATAACTGAAGAAAGTTGCACCCATCTTCAAAAAAGTCCCGAATGTCAACTCAGGGAAATAGTCTCACTGTGGTGCCTGGAAAAACCATGGAGTGAGTCACCTTGGAGCACACTTCTCCGCACACACAGAAAATAACTGGGAACAGTCAGCATGGAGTTACCAAGGGTAAGTTATGCTTGACCAACCTGCTTACCTGATGTGATGGAATGACTGCATTTGTGGATGGGGGAAGAGCAGTGAATGTCATCTATCTCAATGTCAAGAAAGCTCTCAACACTGTCTCCCACAGTATTCAAGTCAGTATGATACCATCTGGATAGATACATGACTTGAGGGGTGAACAACAGGTTGGAAGTTTGGGCCCAGAGGGTAGTGGTTAATGGATCCTCCCATCCCACCACATTTTTCTTTTGAATCTGATTTTTCCTATGTTCCTGTCACACTATGGTGGTTACTTGCAGGGCATTTTTCCCCCAGAAGAGCTGCAGCCCATGCTTCTGCTGAGTCAGAATGAGGATGATCCCCAGGAGGACCCATCAGATACACTCCAGCTTTATCGCTCACACCAAATGCAGCAGGGAAGAGGAAGGGAGTGCAGCTCGTGGTTGGTATGGAACATGTGCGGCAGTGGGAATGAGCCGTTCAGAAATTTAGGGCTAGGGAACATTTAGAAGAATACAGATTTGGTAACTTTGGTCAGGTATTGTTTCACTGCTTATGAAGTGATTGCAGGGGGAATATACCAAATACTTGGCTGCTCACGTTAATTCTTTGAGCATGGGGTCTATGATCAGCTCTGTCCTGAAGTCGTCAGCGTGCATGATTTTTTTATGCTCCTCCCCCAATAAATCTAAGCATTATGAATGTGGGGACATTTTTAAAATGGGTCAGTAATCTGCATATTCAAAAGGAGTGTTTTTTTTGATCCATTTTTTGTTTGAGTACCACTGTTGTAAAAGCAGTTGAGGATGCTGTACACAGTCTATCCCCAGTTCTAAGATTATTGGCAAGAAGCAGTGCTATGTAATCTAAGTAACAAGGACAGTAGCATCAGTTTTGATGGTAGTCTCACGGCAATGACAGATCTGACAGACCCAGAACCCTCTGAGCAGTACAAAAGTTTTACATGAACAGTGGGGGTGGTCCATGAATTGGAAAAGCATGCTATGTGATATTCCACTATCTGAGGATCTGCTGCGTGTTAATATGTCATCATTTTGTGTGAGAGGAAAAATGGTGGTGGGCTCTCATCATTGTCAGATGACAATCTCTGATATCCCAGGGCCCACTTCATCCTTTTACTCAATGAGCATTAGAGTCAGGGTGTCAGGAAGGTGCGTGGGTCAAGAAATTTATGTGAGGTTTGTCATTCATTGTACAAACATGTTTAAGGCTGTCAATATTACTGCTAGCTCTACCTGCCATGCGCCTGTGAGGATAACATGGGCACAAGAAAAAGGTGCCCTAACTCATGTGTATGGAAGTCCCCAGCCTCAGCATCCATTTCCTAGAATCTTTAGATATTTTTAACTCACGAAACTAAGCAGCCTTTCCCAAGCACTGCAATCCGAGGCCTACAAGTGTTATTCCCCCTCCCCTCCTTTTTTTAACACTGTTGAAAATAAAAATAATATAACCCATTCCTCAGCATGAATATGATGTGTGCCAGGGAGCAGCGATGGCTGGATACTTCCTCAGGGAGCATAAGCGGAGCAAGATAACAGAGTCAGCAGGGCTAGTGCCTCGCTGTCCAGATCACAGTCCTGCACTACCTGAGCAAGACAAGCAGGGCAGCCCTGGAGATGGGAGCCAGGTTGAACTGAGAGTCCAGATCATAACGCAAGTCTGGTCCAGGGTTCAAGCTGAATGAGCCAGGAAGCCAATCTGCAGGTCAGGGTCAGGTTTTGTGAGGGTAACCAGGATCAGATACAGCCCAGTGATCATTGTCTGAGGGGAAAAAGCAGATCTTGGAATGCACAAACTAATGAAGGAGGAAATTTTTGACCTGCAAGATCTGACTTATCACCAACAAGACGTGAAACTTTTGAGAGGCTGCAGGAGTGAGACTATGGTGATGATCTCCCATGCTATGAGAGAAATGGTGATGAAAATGTGTGAGTGGACTGCAGTATGGAAAGTGATGCTGGCCTCTGCATGTTCATGTTCCTGTTTGTGTTCCTCAAGTCTAAGACTGTAGTGCTAACGGGCTAAAGTACGTAGGGAGATTTCAAAATAAAATTTGAGGAGAAAGGTGTTCAGTGAGGTTACTGTGGTCTTTCTCATTTCAAGTGACTCATGTCTACATTGCTACCAAAGGGCTTGTACAAAAAATAAACTTAGTTACATGCAAAACTTGAGCACCATGTTAGCTCTTTTTGCACCCAATATGACTTATATCTTATCCGTTAATAGGCTTCCATATTCCCGCAGTCTTTTCCTAAATTACTATCCCAAACTCATTTAATGTGAATTATGACAGTTTCTGCACTTGCCTCTGAGCTTGTTTTTTATAGGACATTGACCATCACACTGCTGCAGGCCAGCATGAAATTGTATCTCGGTTTGATTTTAATGGAAATCCCCTGCGAACACAATGTTCTGCATGAACTGCATGAACTGCACTTGCTCCACAGGCCATTTCATTGCAGAGTGGCTAGAAATGCTGGCACTCTCTCTTGTGCTTTGTGCTTGCTGTCTCCACACAACTCCACCTCCAAACAACAACCATCATATATAGATACCGTAAGAAGTGGAGCTTGGTTTTGGTTGGTAATTAGCCTTAACATTTTTTATTTTTCTTTCATGATTTATGATTTGTATGCAGTTTAGGGTAACTGTAGTGGACCTAACCAGAAGACTGTTCTCCATCAAGAAGGCAGTGATCCACAGAACAGTTGACCTGAGCAGGCACAAGCCTGTGTTGTGACCAACAGGCATAGGTAAGGTTAACAGGACAGGCCCAAGGTCAAGTGAGGAAAGCCAAACAGGGCTAGGGACAGGCACAGCTAATACATATCTCAGGCAAGGACCAAAGGCCTGGGGCTGAGCTTAAATGGAGCCCCTGGGCCAAGGGCATGAGTGAGGCCCCAGGTGAGGCTGGTCAGGGTGGTTAGAGACTATTAGTGCTCTCAGGTCCCTGACAAATTCTTGGCATGGCATAGAGCTAATCAGGAGGAGATGTTTGACCTGCAAAAAGAGCCGAGTTGCTGTTGCTAACATGATGTAAAAATTTTGAGGAGCACTTGCAGATCACACAAGGAGATCATGGTGCTGGCCTGTCACATATTCTGTGAGAAAGAGGGTGATGAAAAGGGGAAGATTTATCACTGTGTCACTGTATAGTGATAAACCATTCAGTAAACTACACTGGTCTGTAGTTTATGTCCACTTACTGGTTTATGTTTCTTAAACCTAGCACAGTGACACACTTCCATCCAGATGGCTATCAGAGGAAAAAGAAATATTCCACTATATGCAGTGGCTTATGTACATGGCCAAAAAGGAAAATATTCAAATCCGTCACGCATTACAAAGCAGGAGATATAAAGCGGGAGCCTAACTTCTTGGATGACTCCCACCGTGGTTTAACCCTAGCCAGCAACTAAGCACCACACAGCCACTCACTCACTCCCCCTGCCCCGGTGGAATGGGGGAAGGAATCAGGAGAGTAAAAGTGAGAAAACTCGTGGGTTGAGATAAGAACACTTTAATAATTGAAATAAAATAAAGTAAAGTAGTAGTAGTAGTAGTAATAATAATAATAATAATAATAAACAACAAAGCAAGTGATGCATGATGCAATTGCTCACCACCCACTGACCAATGCCCAGCCAGTCCCCGAGCAGCGATTGCTGCCCACCGGCCAATTCCCCCCAGCTTTATATGCTGAGCATGACGTCATATGGTATGGAATATCCCTTTGGGCAGTTTGGGTCAGCTGTCCTGCCTGTGCCCCCTCCCAGCTTCTTGTGCACCTGGCAGAGCATGGAAAGCTGAAAAAGTCCTTGACTTAGTGTAAGCACTACCTAGAGACAACTAAAACATCAGTGTGTTATTAACGTTATTCTCATGCTAAACCCAAAACACAGCACTATACTGGCTACCAGGAAGAAAAATTAACTCTATCCCAGCCAAAACCAGGACAACTCCACAGTCAACAACAGGGTGCTGACAGCTTTTGAATTTAACAGGTGCTTTTCCCACAGCTGCGTCAGATTCGACTATGGAAAAGACTGAACCCCCTGGCAGGAGAGGCCACCTTTGGGCACTTCTGTTACACAACACAGCAAAGGATGGACCACCTGAAGAGAGCAGATGTTAAGGTCAGCTCTGTGTGGGTGCAGGAGTGGGCTGCTGGGACAAAGCCAGGTGGGAGCTTGTGCAGTTCTCAGCTGGGAGCAAACGCTGCTGATCCCTGGAGGTGTGCTTCTGGGCAGCGAGACATATGACTTTTATCTGTACAATGGAGCAGCCCCTGATGAGTAGATACATTGAAGTCTCCGAGGCGAAGGGCTCCGGAGCGGAGGATCGCGCCGAGGGACCCTTCCTAAGGCGGCAAAAGCACAGGGAGAGAGAAGGCACACACCCCCCCCACCCCCCCGCAGCATGGGAAAGAGGGAGTTTGCTGACGTGCGGCAGCTCTGACTCAGCGTGGGCGGGGCCAGGAGTGACGGCGGCCTAACCCCCTCACGTACAAGAGCAGCCCGCAGGGAGCGTGAGCGACCAGGAGCGCGGCGAACAGGACGGGCAAACGGGGCGCGGCGCGTCAGTAGGGCGCGGCGCGGCGCGGCGCGGCAGTTTGCGAGGCAGGGCGCGAGGGTAGGGCGCGCGGGCAGGGCGCAGTCTCTCCCAGCTCAAGA
>VYZW01033090.1:200600-247714 GCA_013401315.1 Balaeniceps rex | reverse complement strand
CGGGATGACTCCCCATGGCTGCCTTGAGCATCTCAACCTTGATTAATCTAAAGTTAAGTTCCTTTATGCTGGCTTATCTGTGATTGTTTTATGCTCACTCCATCTGTTTCTTAATGTAGCTCTATAACTTCCTTCACAGTTCAGATTTGCTGATTATATCACTTTGGGGTTGTGGTTAAAACATTCAGCTCTCTTTTTATTACAAGATGCTTTGATAAATTTGTGAAAAGTGGCTGGTAGATCATTATCGAATAATTATTTCTCTGAAGGTGATTCCCTTTTTTAATGCAGAAAATAGGTGAAAAAAAAGTTGACTGAAAATGAAGATGAGAGGTTAAATTATTAGGAGGAGTAAAGTGACATCACTGATTTGTACTTGTCAAAGAGTCAGGCCAATTTTTTTTCCCCCTTGTTATAAGGAAAAAATACAAAGCTGCATTTTATGATTTTGCAAGTAGCAAGACAATCCAAAAAGTATGTAGAACCACTTTGTCAACTCCTGAGTCATCCCGTTTTGCAATAATACGGTTCTTAGCTTAGCATCCTATTTGTGGGGATGTTATTACTGGTCATTAATTTTTAGACTGTCACTTTTTTTTAGTTTAAATTACTTTATATAAACCCTTGCAGAAGATAAAGATCATTATCCATCTTTCAGCAGTCCTGTTCTGAGCTGAATGTCTTTAATATATAATGCCAGAGTGGCCAGTCTTCAGAAGACATTTCTGGAACAAAAGTTCTCACTAATGTTTAGGTGGTAGCAAGTCCTGATGGTCACCTACTGCTGGTGCAGACTGGAAAAGAGTCTGAGCTGATGGGTAGTAATCTGCCCCACATCTCCTTCAGCTGATCGGGTAATCCTGTAGGCTGACTTTAGCAAGTTGGGAGAAAAGTGTCCTAATTCTGCTTAATGCTGTCTTCCATTTGGGGCTTGGTATGTCCCAGGCAGCTCTTCTCCCTCTGCTTGAGCACCAGCTGTTTAATGAGTAGGCTTGGTGAAGCAAGAGGAAGAGGGCATACATAACCTATTCTTAAACTTGCTTCCCATGTGTACAAAGTCATAGGTATGAATTTCAGTTCCCATCTTCTGATCGGACTCTTATCCTTGAAAGGATAGGAAAGAGCAAGGAATTAATTGTATTAAAATGAAAAGAGAAGTAATCAAAATCACCTCTTCTGATCACTTGTCCAGTGCCACATTGTTCAACGCCGTGAAGTGGTAACTGCTGAGATTAGACAGTATTGTAATCATTGAAACTGATAAAGGAATGTATGACTCAAGCATTAACTATTTTGTGATTTAGTTTGGACAGGGGTTGCGTAGGTGTAATAAAGAAATGATGGATATACGTTTTGTTTTAGTGGAAGAATGTAACTGCATTGAGTAAGATTTGGATCTGTCTTGATCTGATTTTTTTTCTCCAGTAGTGGCCAAAAGCAGGTTCCTAGAGAAGAACACAAGCAGAGGACAAGGGTGTGACGGTACTTTCCTGATATATTCCCCCTGCTTTCTAGTGATCTTTGATATCCTTGTATTTACAAGTCTTTGGTGGCTTTCCTTCCACGTATTTGTTACCGTATATTCTCAACTCATGCAAGCTTTTGACATAAACAATATCCCGTGGCAGTGAGTTTCACACAGTAACTATATGCTGTACTTAAAAATAACAGTAAAAGGACCCCTTCTGTATTTTCACCATCTCTGGCATTAAAAGAACTAAGGACTAAGACATAAAATTACCTGGAGGCAGGTACGAAATGGTTGCACCTTGTTCCTTTTTCTGTTGCTACTTGCAGTCTTTGCTATATATCCTCCTTCAGCTTTCCTTTTCTAAGATGGAAAGTCCTAGTTTATTTAGTCTTTCTGTATACAAAGCTTGTTCAGCACCTTTGTCACTCTTCTTTGTACCTTCCTCAGTTTTACTATTTCCATTTTGATTTACTTACATGTTAATAGTTAGCTGATTTTTATGTGGTAGTAATTCGGAACATAATGAGCACAGTAATTCAGGTTTTTGATGACTACAATGTTACCATAAAAGAACAGGTTTTAATTATTTGGAGATTTCAGATGTGTGTATGCAGTTCAGTACCCATGACAATGCATTTTTATACTTTAATTAAGCTTCTTGAAGTACAGAATTCCTTTTTTAAAGTTTCCATTGTCTCAGTAAGAAAACCAGCATGACCTAGATAGGAGCTTCTGTAGCATTTCATTCTCTTCTGCATGGGGAATACATCAGAGATGTTTCTCAGGTGACAAAATAGGAAGATTCCAAGTCTCTCTAGAGCAGAAGAATAACCGTTCTTCATCTGTTTTCTCCCTCGTGATGGGTACGATCACTTAGTATTTTGATACTCTAGATAAATATAGTATTTATATTTCCCAGGCTATTCCTAGAGAGGGAATAAAGATAGGTTTTGATGACTGTTGGTTTCGGGAAATAAATCCCTTGCCATGGTGGCTTGAAAAGTGGTAGTTGGGCCTGTCCCTTTCCCAAAACAAAGTGTAGAGCCAAACATGTAATGATGGGAAAAAGAAATGACAGATGACTGTGGTGCTGTGAAGTCTTATGGTGTCAGTCTTTCAACATGTGGAGTCTCTCTTAAAATTCCAGCTCCTGGATTCCTGTGCCTTCTTTAAACAGAAGATGAAATCTTCATGTAAAGTGAGTTCCCAGCTTTCAATATGGGGAGAAAATCAAAGTCTGTTTTAAAGATTAAGAATTATTTTCTTCTTGTTCTCCTGAGCAGAAATGCAAAGTCACGATGATTGACTTGCCTTTCTTTTTTTTTATCTTCCTGGGAATTAGCAATATTCATCAGACTCTTTGGTTGCTAACTTTGTATACGTGGCCATTCCTTTAGGACCTCATTTTTCTGTCTGTGGAAACTCGTTCTGATGTTTCATTTGCAAATCATTTTCAAGGTTATGTTACTATTTTTGACCCCTGTTTTGGGGCGGTTTTTTGTTCATAATGTAAGAAAAGTGTAAGCATCAAGCGTGTTCACAAAAAGACATTTTAATTTTGTACTCGAGATTTTTATTGGCACAATTCTTACTGTCCAGACTGCGAGGTTTAAAAATTGCCGGACTAGAACAGACCTGACAAACCATGTTTCGCATTAGTCATTGCTTTGAAAGCAGCCATTGCCAAATACTTTAGAGAAAGGTGTGGTAATGTTGCCATGAACAAATATCATTTCAGTAGCTTGCAGGACAAATTAGTTTTTACTGTTTCTGAATAGTGGATGACAGATGTTTGAGAGCACAAACATGAGATTTTGATACCTAGTAGACCTGTGGGTATTCTCATCAGCCATAGATGGACCTTCTTTCGGAGAGCGGCTGTATTCTCGCAAATCTTGCTGTCTCCCCAGACCGCTCCTGTTAGATAGGCTGCTTGGATAGGGTCCCATGTGCCTTTTGAAGGCTGCATAGGTATCAGGTATGGAGGACTCCAGAAACAAATACAAAAATGGATGGTTTAAAATAGTTTTAAAGTGACATGTTGAAATGTTGTGCTTTGTTTGGAAATTTCGCTACTGGTCCTCAAACATTATTCACATCAAGATTTCAGATCTTAGTGTGGTTTTGTTTTTTTGGTTTGGGTTGGGGGTTTTTTTCTCCTTTTTTCCCTGAATTATGAAGTAACTCTCTGTTTACAGTAAGGCACATTCTGGCTGGACTTATGTCAAAGTCAAATCAATGGCCAACAGGTAGAGAGAAGGCACGCCTTAAGATGTTTCAAATTTATAATGCATACATTTTTAACTGGCTGTTGAAATAAACATGAAGACTTGAACTAGTCATCAAATCAACCGTTCTTTTAGTCCAGCCCTTCTGTGGGTATTTGTGATTGTATCATTTAATAGTATCAGTTTTGGTAATTTGCCAAGTGTCTGTAACACACCACAACGTACTGACCAGTATAACTTACTATTTGAACAGTTCATCTGACAGCAACCCATGCTGTGGATCGTGTACTGCACCAGTTCCATTTTTATCATACATTCATGTTCTCCAGGTGCTCCCTCTTGAGGAATATTGCATTTTTTGAGTTCAAATGATTTAAAATCGTTTGGCCTCTTGCCTTTTAACACATCATAAAGTATGATGAAACTGTACACAGATGCACCCCAGGGCATAGCATGTTGCTGAAATAACAGGAACACGTGCTACCTGTTGTATCACATTGCTTAAATGATGATCACATTGCTACGTTATTTTTCAGAAAGCTGATTATTGTGTAGCAAAAATCTAATTTGAACTTCAGACACTAAGAATGTTAGAGAAACTGTACTGTGTGCCTTTGAGAAATTAATCTGAAGTGCAGAGGCAAAATTCAGCAAATGTTGGATCAATTTTAATAGACTTTGCTGTTGTGGCAGAACCACTTGCAGTCATGCTACTGTATAAACTATCTTGGATGAATGGATTTGGAAGGTATCTATAACTTACACTAAAATGGTACAGTCAAAAAACATGAGTTCCCTAAGTACTTAATGACCAGTGCTTACTGCACATGCCTACAAGAGTGGTGGCATGGGTGTGTCTTGTTTTCACTGGAATAAAATCCCCCAGATCAGACCTAAACATGCAACTACCTTTGGTTCTGGCTGCACAAAGAGGAAATTAAAAGAAATCTGCCAGTCCTCATTTCATCTCATACCATTAATTTAATGAGCTCTGATCTCTTAATATTTTTCTTATGTCAGTACTACAGAGGAGTGAGGCAAAATCCGAGGATGGAGATGTTCCTGGTGGTCCATTCTGGGAGCTATCTTTGGTATCGGAGGGCACCAGAGCTCTCCCCGCTACAGAACCCTGCTTACCCGCATGGTTTTTTTACCCCATCAAAGGGCCACAATCTGGATCTGGTCAATTAGCGGAGGATTGTTGCTGAATCATTTTCAAAGCAACAAAAGCCAATAAAATTGTATCCTATTCTAGATCCTGAATTTGCTATAAGCAGGAAGGACTGAAGACTGCAGGCTGTTTTAGCACAACAGAAACTGGAGCCACAACGTTTTGATTTTGCAAAAATGTGGTATCTGGGACTCTTAGCATAGCAC
Source organism: Balaeniceps rex (assembly GCA_013401315.1). Taxonomy (NCBI): domain Eukaryota; kingdom Metazoa; phylum Chordata; class Aves; order Pelecaniformes; family Balaenicipitidae; genus Balaeniceps; species Balaeniceps rex. The sequence continues at coordinate 242,638 of VYZW01033090.1, read as the reverse complement.
CAAAGGAGTCGCGTTGCTGAAAGGACGTCCCCCAGTGCTGGGCTGGTACGCAGGCCAGATGCTGCCATCTCACCAGCCGTTCAAGAACAGGGCTTAACGTACAACAAGCGGATGTGGGCGTTCGCTCTCAGTGAGACTTGCGTTCCTCAGGAACCTCTTAAATACAGGCCAAAAAATAGGATTGGAGAAAATCCTTAATCTGCTTTTCCTACCTGGCAGCCAGTCCCCCCAACCAGAAAATCTTAAGTTTGTTTTGGGGATTCATCGGAGTTCCTTTCCTGCTGTGGCATAAGGGTGCATTCCTAGTGAATTTTAAACCTTGACCTATTCTAAAATAGTAAAAAAAACATTCGAAGTTGCATTGCATCAATATTTCTTCACCTGACTGCAAGCTTTCTTGCTTTGCTTTTTGTTGATTCAACCTCCTTAAATTTATCACCTTCAGACTTTCAAAATTCCATCCCAAAGAGGCAAAATTTTGCATCATTTTTATAAAGTAAAATGAGATAGTTTGGCTTAAGTAGAAAAAATAACCCTGCTCTTCTTTCCAAGGGGATTTTTATATTCCTTTTCCACATTGAATTGCACTGTCCTCTAGTGGATATTTTAGGCAATTGGTTTTGTGTTTGTAAATCTTTCATACTGCTCTCATACAGTAGGTTTAATCTTTATTTTCAAATGAACCATAAATGTTGTCTGATATAAAAAGCTAGAAGATTAGAGTAATATTTCAAAACTGGATAAGAAAAAGTTACATTTGACCTGCGGTCCAAGTTGTAATAATATATAGACGTTTTAAAATGTTTGTATCTGACTTATCAGTTGGAGCAGAAAGATATAGAGTGAAGACGCAAGTGTATGGCATCTGTGGTTTATTACATTTTATTACGTTGTATTGAGGGTTGGAGATAATCTGCTTCCTTCACATTGAAGCAAATTTTGTAAACTGTGAATGAATGAATAATAAAGACCAGTGGAATAATAGGAAAGATTAAATGCACCTTATTAGATTCAGAGTGAAGAACTATGCATCCTATTTTACCCAGTGGTTTGGTTTTTTTTCTTGGTATTGCTACCTATCTCTTAAAAGGCGTAAGGAATAGATCTTTGTCTGGGACACAAGAACATTTGACTTGTAATCTAGGTAAACTCAGCCATCTCCAGAGGATTTGGAAAATGTCCTCATCTCTCTGCCTCAGTGTCTGCATCTCCAAAACAGATAACAAGGAGACTCACTTTCTCCTTGTCATGCTGAAGATTTCTTTCTTAATAAAAGCAATGGGTAGCCGCTAGAAAGTTGAATGAGAGAATGTTTCTTGCTTACCTGTAGCTGATTAAATACATGTTCCTGGGATTCTCTAGTCCCGGCAAAGCTGTGTTCATGTAAATGTGTCTTGCCTTGCACATCTCTAAACTGCAGCAGTTCTTGATGCTTTGCTGGTGGTAAAGGCTCCCACAATCTTCCAGCTCTGTGAGAAAGCAGCTCTTGCCTATCACTGTTATGAAGGCCAATGGATCTTTGCGAGGCCAAACTGCAACCTGGGTATCTGATTATAGAAGTGGTGAATACCTTTCTTTTTAACTGGGATTCCCTGGGAGTTGAGGTGCTGAGCATCTCTGAGGATCAGATTGGGATTATAAAAATCTGAAGTGACAGTGCTTGTCAGGCTTGTGTTACGTTTGCAGGACTGGACATCTGGATCCAGCTGTAGGTTACAGCCCTTTCACTTTCCCTCCATGATCTGGGAACACATCTGCATCTCCACTGGTTGTGTCCCAGCATCCTGCAATGTCAGCTTCCCCATATTCTTTGATATGTTTGAGCAATTTGAGATATCGTCCTTCCACTGGTGTGTGTTGTGTTGAAAGAAAGAGGGGAAAAAAACAAATGCCTAGCAGTATGCTGCAGGCTTGCTTTTCTTATTTATTTTCTGGCAACTTAATGGTTTAGTTTGGTAAAAGAATGTGGTTTTGCAGACACAAAATTAGACCCCGCTGACCGGAAGGATTGGGAGATATGATATGTGTTTTATTTAAAAATGCATTATTTAAAAAAATGCTAGAAGCCTCCATGCAGGAACATGTTTGCCAGCTGGACCATGCAAACCCACTGTCTTCCATATAGATGTGACCTGTGGCATCCTGGAGAAGAAAACTTGACAAATATAGTCTGCTTCAAACTGTCTGGGTACACTTTTAGCTGATGAAAGAGTTAGGAGTGGTCAATAAATGAATTCAGTTAGCTTGAAATGTAAAGGTGCTTTTTCAGATTTCAATCAAAGCAAGTGGTAAGCAAGTTCTTCGCTAGTGTAGCTTTTAATTTGCTGCAGATGTAGTTTTACTGACAGTTGTCGAATAGTTTGTTTTCAACTAAAATAAATGGATTGAGCTTCAGAGCAACAATTTACAGCAAGGTCAGAGATTCTATTGGTGATTTTATAATAATATTTATAGTTCACTGTGTGAGCGTTCATGCATCTGTGTGTGCATATAAGGGAAAAGATGCATACAAAGTCACAAGGCATGCTTCTGACTCTGCTCGTAGTTGGAAAACTGTTGCAAGTCTTTCCTGCTGTCATCAGATGAGCTAATGTGGGGGTTTTTTTGAAAGAGCTTCTCATAAAAAATACACTAACAGAAACTTTGATTAAAGGGATCTGAATGTTGGAATAATTATGGTTTTGAGCTAGCTTTGTCAGCCATCCTGAAATATTTTGTTAAAACACGTATTTTAAAACACATATTTAAAAAAAAAAAAAAGCCACACTTATGTTCCAGTGTACATTTTCAGTAGTATTCAGAAGAGATCTGGGCTGTACAATCATGGTCTTGGTGATTTGGGGTTTGATTTTTATCGGACAGTTCTCTAGTTGTATTTCTGGCCTCACATTCTTGTACATAACTAATATTCATTCTGATCGTGAAAGGCAATAGCTAAAGAAGCGGTTTCACAGCTGGCTTACACATTCCCACCTTATCCCGGGTTCTAACAGCACGTTGGGCGTTCTTCCTCGCTTCAGGGCCAGCGTTCGTGTGTCTGCAGGGTCAGTCGGATCCGGGAGCTGCTTTGGCATCTGCATGCTCAGATGCTAATACGAGCACAGGAGGGGGGTGTGTATGTGCGGGGGGAAGGAGGGGGAAAGCAAGACAGCTTCTTTGGTGGCTGCCCATCCTTAGATCATCTTCAAATGATTATGAAACCTCAGCCTAAGTTAACTTGCATTCATGTTTGGATTTCTGTTTTATGAGAGATTGAGAGCTTTACGTTGTATGAAGTACCTGCCATTGCTCAGTGCTACAGCGCATTGTTATCCTAAGCCTGTTGTAATTGTTGTGTGGTAATAACGAAGGTGGAAAATGAAAGAGAAATAACAACTTGCAAGTGTCAAGTTTTTGTCCTCTCTAATTTTGTGTACAGAATTTGTGGTGTTAGTGCAGACTCAGAAGGATATTCAGCAGACTGGAATGCAGCGGCTGCAGACAGCGAGACGTCCTCTGTATAGATTTATAAATGGGCTGTAGGAAAGGTGGAATGCTTTATAGGTGCTGCCTGGATCAATCCTTAAGTGTATGATGATCAGATGTCAGTGTGCATTTTGTTAAGGCTAAGAACATTTTAGAGGGGGGAAAAAAAAAAGAAGAAAATACAATAAATGCACACACACTATAGCTATTTTTAGAGTGCAGGCAAGTGTGCTAAAACTGCTTCTGCTGTATGTAAAAGACCTTAGTTGTGTGGAACTTGGCAGCCTTGTGGATTGTGTCAGTGATCCAGTACAATTCTAACGGTAATCTCCTAGCACCGTTACTACAGTTAGTATACTATTACACTTATTTGGGGTGGGGTTTTTTTGGTGCCAAACATTCAAAGCAGAATTGCAGGCTTTGTCAGGGTTCACTTTAACAAAAAGTCACTGTAAATTAAAACTTAGTTTTATCAATAAAGCAACATAGATTTTATATAGCTATAGCTATACATAAATATATCTAATTTCTTCTATATAAAGAGAAAAAAGGCTATCTGTGTGTCTGCATATATGCGCATGTAGTATCTAGGAGCTGTGGGATTAATGGGTATTCCAGTATTTGCAAAGATTCCATACCATATGTAGTGTCACGACAGTGATAATGCAGCACTCGCTCAGTTGCTATCACTTTTGCTTCCCAGCCTTGGTGTTTAGACCTGGCAGACTGCGGGTTGTTACCACTGTTGATGGTGATGTCTTCATGCTGCTGTGGGTTCCCTTATTTCTCCAGAGGAGTTCGTAGTCAGTTGCGAGTACATTTGGTAGTGATTTCACATCTATCAGTTGTTTTGGTGGATGGAAAGAACTGCTATCTTTAGTTTCCTTAATAATGTTGCTGAAATACAAAATGATTTTAGAAGGCGTGCTGTTGGGTAAAAATGGTTATTAAAATAATAATGCTATCAAGTAACCTGTCTTGTATGTAGACATTTTGCCCTCTCCTTAATATGTCTAATAGTCCATACGCATTAGATGCTGAGCATGTTAATATGTAATGGTTCTGGTATACAATGGGAGGTCTATTTTTCTTATAGACTTAAATTATACAGAGATTGTGCGTTCTCTGTGCCCATGAAATACTGAAAACCTTTTCATCTATCTACTGGGCCTGAATGTTAAAGTTCTTTCAGCTGGAAACGCAAGATCTTGTCAGGCTACAGAAGCATATATAAACAACGTTCACAAATTTCAGTGGAGTTAAAGTGAATCTCAGCATCATTTGGACTGATCTTTTGGCTTATTTGGAAGATTACAATAAAACCCAAGATTGAATTCTCTACCTGATTCAGTTTCTTATTGATTGAATCCTTTTAGACTCCTCTCTAATTTAACAGTGTATTTTTATTAAAGCCAAGCATACAAACATCAATTATCCAAGCTGCATCTAATTTCCTTCAACATTTTTTTTTCTTTTGCTGCCAATGGATTAGAAGACCTGATTAGAATTCAGCTTGAAAGCTGAAAAGCAGATCTTTAAATGAGAATGTCTGCATTAGGAATTAAAATATCTGTACTGGGCATAAAATCCTCCTCCTTATCTCTAATAATGTAAACACACTTGGTTAAGTTGATCTGTCACATGCCTGGTGCAGTGTCCCTGAATTAGGAGCATGTATTAGAAAGAGCGGAACAGTGTCTGTGGCTTGTCCTGCTGATAGAATACATCACTAGGATATTTTAACATCAAAGTGCTTTGCATAGATATCTCTCTGCCATAAGGGTTAATGTGATAAGAGTTTGAATGGCTTGATTTTTTCATGTGTTTTTACCTCCTAACACCAAGAATGTTTGCATGTGCAACAAGCAGTAGGAGCAAGGCAGAAAAGCACCTTCTAAGGTTTCACTGTTGGTAGATTCTACAGAGTTAAGGATTTTATAACAACACAAAGGTGAAATAAATAATTGCAATGGCATCACCAACTTAATATCCAGAAAACCCTAGACAGGTAAATGCATGCATTTAACATGACATTAAAGTGTTGGCCCATGTCTAAACTATAAGAAAGAGTTATAAAATCTATTAAATTGTGTGTTTTTATTTAACTGGATTATTAATTTCCTTCTGATACCTAGTGTGCTCTGCCTGAGATGAGGAAGCCATGTCATGAGCCGTATGCAGGCTGTTACTGGGCAGGCTCTATGAACTGGAGCAGTTGGTGTCGTGTGTACCGAATCATCGCACCTAATTTCAGAGGGAGAAATTTGGATATCAGGATTTTTAAGGGAGTTTATTGTTCTACTTATATAGCATTAGAGATGTTTTGTGCTTTGAAAATGCACACGAGAATTCTGTTTATAGTATCAGGATGCCCAAAAGAGTGAGCAAATCTTAATTGGATGACTGCACTGCAAATAGTAAGAGGAGAAAAGTAGCAGGGGCAGGCAGCATCCTAGCACATCAGCACTGGAAAACTAGATGGAAGAGTTGGCATCTAATAAGCTTGAGAGGAGAAAATGTCTCTGGGTCCCCTATGGTCAGATGGGAACTGTTCTGGCCGCTTTTGGGCAGCATCATGAGAAGTCTTGGAACTGGGAGCCGCAGCAGGTGATGAGAGATGTCAACAGGTAGTCCCATTGCCATCTTCATTTTATGACTGTTCTGCTAGCATTGGAGTTCTATAGCGGAATGTAAACGCAGTGTACGTTTACAGTAAGGGATACTTTTGCAGTCTAGGGTACTGCTGAAGGATATTGGCGAGCTGATTTCATGTGGGAAGCAAAGTATTTGTTGAGGTTTTTTTCTTTTTATTGCTGCATTGTGGACGGCAGCGTTACTAACGGTGGTGAGCTTTCAATCTGCGTGTGTGACTGCACATCACAGGAGTTAATTGTCACGTTTTGTCTGCAGAGAAATATTAAACCTGATTGTGCAGAGCTGTAAACGTGCGTGACTGCAGGGAATTTTCTTGGTGCTGGTATGAGTCTGGCTACCTGGAGGTGGGCAAAGTGAATCTGTTCATCTTGTGCAGTGAGTTAAGCATAATTGCGGTTGACATCATGCACAAGTGAAATCCAGTGATATTTCATTCCTTCAAACCTAATCCCCTCTTTATCTTGTCTTCTTTTGAGTCAACATGATTCTGGCAAAGCTTGTTTGTGACACCCGGTGAAGCTTATTGTAGAGAACCCCAAATGTTGTGGATTAGCCCTGCTGTGGAATGAGAAACGGCATAGCTGCGTCTGTGTGGTGTCCCGCTTGACTTAATAAGCCATGGGGGGAAGCCTGGTGTATGAACTTGGGTTCAGTGTTATACTACCTTACCAAGTGGAAAGAAAACATATTAATATCTTGTATTTATTAATGTCTTGTATGTTGTGAAAGGTAATTTAATTGTGAATTGGGTGCAGGAATTTCAGTTTCCAGAAACTGATGAATAGCAGGTTTTTGAGGTTATCAATTGATCTGTTGTAATGAATGTTCTGCATTACATGCCTCTCCTTGTTAATTAGAAAGGATTTTTACTCCTCTTTATCAAGTCAGGGCAAGTATATTACTTTTTCCTCTGTACTGCTTATGATAAAGTGTGTATCCAGATTGTTTTGTGAAGTGTCCACATGAATATTTCATTGCATGCGCATCCGCACATTCATACACTGTGCTTTCTGAGCTCTAACCTCTGACGATTATTCAATACATTAAAAAAAAATCCAAAATATAGATTGTTTAATCTCTTTTTATATATACTTACCAGTAGAAATTTCCCTTTTCTGTGTGATAATATGTTTATGACGTTAATTACCATGCCAGTTTAGACCAAGGCAATTAATCACTGCTACACACTACAGGAACAATAGCCTCAGAATCAAGTTCTCTGAGTACAGAGGTGAAGCTTGTACCTTCCATAAATGAGAACCTGCCTGACAGAGGGGAGTTTGTACCCTGGTTTGGCTCTTACCTGTGTTTACTCAAAAAACAATGTCAAAACAAACCACAAACAAAACCCCCATCTATTTCCTACTCTGTTTCTTTCCTACAGGTTGAAGCAATACTTGTAAACATTTTTGGTGGGATCGTGAACTGTGCCATTATAGCCAATGGTATTACCAAAGCCTGCCGAGAGCTTGAGCTGAAAGTACCTCTGGTGGTCAGACTGGAAGGTGAGTGCTGATGGTTTCAGACAAAAATCGTCCCTCAGGTGCACAGTAATCCATTTTGGCTTTCTTCGATCTCTAAGCTCTAAACAGATTAGTCCCACACAATACGAATATGTCCAATTCTTCATCCGTGGCATGACTTGAAGTCAATAAACTCTTTCCTTACGTATTTCTGTATTCCTGGTCCCTGGTGGTACTTGAAGCAATGAAATTTTGCAGTGAAAGCATTATGGTTTTGCTTGTAACATTTGCATTGCAAATAGAAATAATTTTGAAGCAAGTTTCTGTTTACTGTAAGGTATTTCTCTTTCAAATGATTTTTACTGAATGCAATTCCATTATTGCTAAACCTGTAGCAACATACAGTTTTCTTAAATTTACTCCAATTCATAATTAAAAGAAAGATGTTAGAAACAGTATTTTTGAGAGAGAGATGACTGTAATATGTTCTTCTGCCCATATATCCAATCCAGCTAAAATTAAAAATCAGAAGATTTGGTAATGGTAAGGAATATATTTTTTTTAGTACGTCCAGCATTGTTAAACTGGAAACAAAAAAGTAACAGAGAGGTAAGGAAGAGCGCTCTTTGGCAGTTACTGGCTTTAATATAATGGCAGTGGATATGGAGTTCTGTCTCTAATTTCTGAGAAGTACCTTGAAGGAGGAAGGGAGATTCTCCTGCCATTGAATGAAAAAGTTCTTTGACTGAAATCAGCACACAACTCTGGTAAGCTTAAAACAATTCTTTTTTGCTAAGTAGGTTTGGAAAGTAGAGGGTTTTCTGGTTTTGGGGGTTGGTTTGGTTTTTTTTAAGGGCTGTTCCTCAAAAACATCAATATTCATGTTTGGGTGTGTGTAAAGAGCATAAAATGCCCTATCACTCAGCATCGGTGGAAGGAGGAAATGCAGCCCTCTGCGTACCTAAGATACAAACTAATAAGGTGGTTTTTAACACTAATATAGAGCGGGGAGGCAAAAAAGTTCTGAATACACCAGACTTTTTCCTTTTCAAAAAATAAAGTCACCAGGACTCATGAAGGTGTAGGTTACCCATGAAGCCCTTTGGTTAAGAGGGTACTTGTTTTGCCTTTCATGAGGAAGCGGGGTTTCCCATCCCTCTTCTCGTGCTACATTACACCTGATACGTGGTTCACGTCAGGGGAGACCGCAGCCTGTGACGTGCAATTTTGTCCTGCAGAAGTTCTGCTGTGCAATTCACTGCAGGGTTCAACCACGTTCCAGAGTGCGTTCTTGGTTTAACATGGGTAGACTTTTCCTGTGGTAAGTGCAGGAAAATTTAAATACTCTCAAACGGATTTTTAGAAACAAATTGTGAAAATTTTCTTTGGATGATGCAGCACCACTAACCACCTTAAGAGAGTAAGTAGGTACTTTACTATGGATGAAGGAGAGACTGATGGATGTTAGTTAGAAGCAGGAAAGTTTCATAATATAAAATCTTATTGTTTATCAGCTCTAGGCAATGTTGTTTCACTTTTTGTCATAGTAAAAAACTTTTCCTGTCTCTCATAACTGGGAAAAAGTTTATCTGTCAGATCTGCAAGACTTCTCGTCCATTGTAGCTGTTACTTTTTAAGTGAAGATACTGGAAAAGCCGTTGGTTTTCCTTATGAACAAGATAGTTGCAAGTTGTTTCTATTGCAATATTTGAAACCGGTATAAGAGAAACAAGAAAATCAACTTGTTCATTTTAAACTGCAGTCTGCTAGGTCTGCCACTGGGTTTTCTTGACCTTTCTCCTGTACTTTCAATACTTCCATGACTGTACACAAGTAAGGGTGAATTTTTTTTTTCTAACGTGACTTCTGGGAGATTGCAAGAGGCAAAGCAGTCCCTGGGCTGAATGAGGAGAGTCCCGGTGCTACTGCACTGTGGAGTTTGTCTGGAAGAGAAGGTGTGGAGCAGGAGTGCTTCTGCCTGGGGGTCGCACAAAGCCCTGCAGAGGGGACTGCGTGGTGCCTGTTCCTCCTGTGCCTGTGACCTTTGTGGGAGTCGTGTGCTGCTTCACCCGCAGAGGCCGGAGCTGAATCTTCAGAATGTCTAACACAGATTTTAATGCAAAATGGTCATTTGGTCATCTTCCCATGATTGCTTACTCTTTACTAGGTTTATAATAATGCTTCTCCTAGACTAGTTGCTGGCTTCAGAGATGGCGATACCATGTTTTCTTTAGGAAGTTCTGTCCTGGTATAATACAGCAAACTCTCCTTTTTGCATAATATTAATCTCATAAGTTTTTAAATTCCTTTTCTTTTTTCTAGTGTTACCCATCAATTCATCCTAAATGAAGAGCTATGATGTTTACAGCCTTCAGATGTTGTACTTAGAAACTGTTAGCTTGTAACTCCTGCTTTCTCTGCCTCCTTAGTCACCCAACCAAGCTATATATATGTGTATATATATGGTTCTTTTAATCTTTCCTCAGAAATCAATCTCTCTGGTTCCTTAATCATTTTCGTTGTTCTTCTTTGAACTTATACTGGTTTATCCAAACATACAAGGATTTTGAATTAATAATGAGTACTGTGGAAGTAATAAGGCTACCTGAGACTTTTTAAAACATCACCAATAACATTTTACACTTCAAAAGGAGAAAAAGGGACAAGCACTTTTTTGGATTTCCATTTTGAACACTTTTCCAACAGAAGGTTCATGATTTATTCCCATAAATCTAACAGATTTTGTGACCTGCACTTTAAAGACTCTTTGCCTGCGTGCACTGTATTACAAATGTCTCAATGACTAGAGTTTTAATCAGTCAAATCTGTCTTGATTTAGCAGTATTCTGTGGACAAATCTTTGTTCTCAGTTGTATAATAATTACAAGCTGTTTTACCAGTGGATAAAGAAAGGATTACTCTCCTCTCTGAAAATGGTAACTTTATAATTACATGTGTTTACTTGCCTTATTAGTAAAGAACTCACCAGCTGAGACAGGGGATTATTGTTGTTTAAAAAGCTCGTGGACAAATGGAGAAACCACATATTCCAAATTTTATCTTTTACAGCTGTAGAAAACTAACTTCTGCTGATTTTATGCAGTGTTTTTTTCCCCTTTAAAGTGTAATGTACTTCAGTTAAGTTTTGTGAAAACTAACTAGGAGCGCTGAACAGAAGCCAAACCTTGTTTCTCATTTATGTGGCTCAGAATGAGATGAAAAGAGGAAAGAATAAAAAAGAATTGTGAATTAGATGTCCTCTTCCTATGCTAGAAATTTCACATTCTCTCAACGAATTAATTCTCTGCTTCTGTGGTCACAGGACAAGAAGAATTGGGAGGAATTAGAACTACTTAATATGTTGAAACGCAGCTAGAAGCAAGTTGGCTTTTATTCAAATGTCTGAATCCAAAATTTCCTATTCTATTTTCAGCCATGTGATTCGTGATCTTCTGTGTTCTTCAGAATCTGATGATTTTTCAGGAATCTTTTACACACAAGTGAAATTTTGCTCCAATTTGTGTATCTTGCTTAAAAATATGGTTTAGTATGTATGCCTGTGATTTTTAGTATCCTAAATTGCCTATCAAGAGAGAAGAATGGGGTATTGCAAAGTCACATTTAGAACTTTATTCATATCAACCTCTTCAGACGTCTTGGGTTTAAACATTCAGCACAAATTTAAATGTTCTTGAGTCTTTCCCAGTTTGGATGTAAACATGGGGCAGGGGAAAAGATTAAAATATTCTTTGGGAAAAGTTTAAGATAAAAAAGGACAAATGGGGTGGACAGAGTAAAAAGGGTTTAACTGCCTCTTGTGAGACAATTTTGAAAGTGAAAGTTGGTTTATTCTTGAGTGCAGAGCCAACAGCTACAAGATGTGTGAGCCACCAAAACTTCATAGGTTCCCTAGCTAAAGATCATTACTTAAAGCTTATCACGAGCCAAACCTCAAATCAGATGTTGACTAAGGTTAGCTAGTGATGAACTTTAAACCTTGTCCCTTATTCTCCAATACTTCTGTCTTTGAGACCTGAGAGGCTACGAGTTTCCAACTTGTGGGCTAGCAGAAATGACGTAACCTGGATCCATGCCAGGGGCGGTGGGGATTTGGCTCTTAATACGCTCATCAGTGTAGCACATCAAAGCTGAACCATTGCTATTGATAATGCAACATGGTCACAATGTGCTCACACCAATAATATTGTCAGATGTACTGCCTGTTGTGAAATATTTTGTCATAGCAGAATGTTTTGGGTAGATCAGATTATTTTTATGTTAGTATTCTATTTCTTAGGATGTACCAAATGTACATAACTGTGTCTTCTCCCCTTATATCTTACTTACCTGAAAAGCTAGAAATGGCATTGCAGAGTCGTGCATCCTCTCCAGCCATCAGCATTAAACAGTGGCAATCTCGCCTGTTCCTAATGGTTTTATGACAGTGCAAGTGAATAAATGAACATTATCAAAATGCCTTTGGAGTATGGTTGGGGATGTTTTATTTGTTTGTTTTTGTTCAACCTAAGCAGTCCTCTTGACTCATTTGTAACAATGTGTGCCGGTATAATCTTATAATTTATAGAAACATGCTTAGATAGAATATTTATTGCTAGGATTTTTAGGTAATGAGTCGAATAGATTTGCTTTGCTAGCGAAAGCTGAGATTTCAAGGCAATAGAAGTATAAATGTGAGCAATTGCATGTACACAGGCAGAGAGGTTGTTTCAGAGCCCAAGTTTCAGAAGGAGGATATTTAGATTAAAAAGCCTGAAAGTACCTGCTGATAATATTACGTCTTCCCTGTTTTTCCATGGAGTGTCGTTGACAGTAATATGTGTCAGAAGGAAAAAACCATTCTTTTTCTCATCAAAGCCATTCCCTTAATAGGAGTCAAGTTTAAAAAAACCAAACAAACAAAACCCAGCAACAACAAAAGCCCTATAGCCTTCAGTCCTGTGAATTTTCACCATTTCTCAGTTGGCTGCAGTGTAGGTGAGGGGCAGGTTATTTTGACAGCTTCTGTATGGGATTCTGTTTACAGTTCTCTGACACCATCCAGTGGCAGGAGGTTAATGTTAGAATAGTGGGATTATTTATTTGTTTATTTTAACATCTACTGCAATAAGATGATACCCTTTGTAGATTCTTAAATGTTTCCAGTGTTTTCTGAACGTTTAATTTGAAAACTCTTACCTCTGCTTTCAGCAGGATCTCATTATAATTTCTGTATTCTCCATATGTCTAAAATACTTCTCACAATGGGATAAAAAGCTATCATTAAAAGAGGAAAATTACAGCAAAGGAAATGCTTGCTGAAAAATACGTTTAGTTGTATGGCCTGCCTATAAAACAGTATTTTATTTTATAAATACAAAGTGTACCCTTACTCTTTTGACTGCAGTGAGATTTTTTTTCAGCTTTCATATTTTCATTTGTCTGCATGAACTCCCCCCTCCCTTCTTAGTGGACTGTGTTTTGTATTGATTTTGTAATGCATGTTAGACAAGCGGTGTGTAGAGCAATCAATGCAGTGCAGAACAGATCCAATGTATTGTTCCCACTCTGACCTGTTAGTAAATTAATATTGGCCACTTAGTGAAGAGCAAAAGTTAGTTTTAAATACGTGGCTATCACAAACAGCGTAATATTTTTCTCTGTGGGAAAATTTCCAGGAAAATTTTTCCCTCTTTCCATTTTTTTCTCCTCACACCACTTTGTCTTGTAGAATCCTATTTGAGAGATCGGTACAATCTTGACTGTTTTAAATGTTTATCACACTTGTATCTAAATAATAGATAAAGCCTTCAAGACTTGATGGGAATCGCTATACAAATGTGAGGAACTTAACAGAGGAGAGGACCTTCATAATGCCTGCTGGCTTCCCTGTACAGTTCTGTACTGGCAATCAACAGCTTCCACACTACGTTGTATAGGATGGTTGAAAAAAAAAAGAAATATTATGTTCTTTTTTGCCCATAATATTCTTCTTTCTGTAGGAAAAGTCCTGTACAGTTCCAGATGTTACTATGCAACCAAATCCCCCTTCTGTCAGAGATTTCAGGTGTCTTTGACCTTCCTACACAAGTCCCACAGTGTGTCCTCTGCGTATCGATGGGAAGCATGACCTCTTCTGCCAGAGCTTTTAAACAGCTAGCAGATGGGGTCCCCCACTCCTGTCTCTCCTATCACGAAGTGCTGGGGCCACTGCGACAGAGATGTCTGTGGTCTCTTTCAGTGCTGGGAGTGGGAATCCTGACTTGAGCACGCTGATGAAACAGACTTCTGAATTTCTCTACTTCTGCTCTACAATTTCAGACATTTAAGTCTGCCAAAAACCCCAAATCACCCTTTAAAATGAGCATTCTGGAAGTCGCATAGTAAAGAGTATGCTTCTTGCTTGGTTAATAATTAAGGATATAATTAGTGTCTAGCTCCAAATATAATTAAAATTCATTTTGCTAGGTCTAGGAATTACAAAGTAATTAAGCATTTTGACATGGCAAAGAACAAGGAATTTGACGCAGAGGAGGGGGCTAGAAGTGAACCTAAAGAGGATCATCAGCCCAGGGTCTTGTGCTTGCGACTAGCGGAGTGATCCCAAAGTGTGGATTCCACTTCCTCAGTAGGATATCTGACTCCACGTTCTTCTGTGGTGCGGAGCACGTCAGTGATCAAAGCTTTGGAGAATTCACATTTTCTGTTTGTCTTTGTTTTCCATCAAGAAAGAGCTAGAATAAATGGGAAGGTGATGCACTTGTCTTGTATACAAGTGAACAGTGTGAAAAACATGCTTTCCTGAAACATCTTTTTTAATTTATGGGGTTTTTTTCCTTTACTGTGCATGTAGTCTGTTGACTAAATTTCAGCTCTTTATGTACAAAATGGAGCAGTTGTACAGTATGACTGTACGGTCTCCTTCAACGTGGGGTAATACGGTGCAGCAGCAGAGGAGGGAACGGTGTCATGCTGAATGCTTCAGAGCTCTCTATGTTCCCCTTTTTTAACAGAAATGCAAAAAGGTGTATTCAGAAGCAACTCAAAACCAGTTAGATTTTCAGTATTCCCCAAACCTTTGTCTTCCAATACCCCACTTTGCAGCTTTCGGTTAACATGGGTGAATTTTAGTTATAGTTGATTCACTGACTGCTGATTAGCTGTAGCTGATTGTTGCTAATAAATGCATTAAATCTTCTGAGTGTCTTAAAGGCCTGATACGTGATCCATTATCCACTGCTCGTGCTGGATGTCCCGACCGACTCTGGATGTTGGATTGACCCTCTAATCTTCACAAAGTCCCTCTTGTGGGTGCAAGTGCTATTATCAGATTGCATTGTCTGTCAAAATTGTCATTGAAACGAAGAGTTCCTTCTCAGCTCAGTCTAAACCACTCATTGAATCTGCTGTTAAACTGAAATGATGTGTAGTTTGAAGCATTAACTGCTTTTATAGAGATTTAATAAAAGATGCTCGTTTTTCATTAATATTAATTACTAATTATAGTCAATGTTCTTTTTTAGGAACAAATGTTCATGAAGCCCAGCGTATTCTGAATGAAAGTGGACTCCCCATCACGTCTGCGAATGACCTTGAGGATGCAGCAAAGAAGGCAGTGGCTAGCGTGGCCAAAAAATAACAACGTGAAGATTATTCTCATGGAAAGTGCGTCACAAGACGTCATTCCTGTTGTTATTTCAGAGAGGGTTAGTGGAGTTTTTCTAAGCAGTCATCAACGTTGGTGGACTTAATTTGTAATACATGGCAAACTCAGGCCATAGGCTTGCAAGTTAGGCTTCAGAAATTTTGCAGCTGCATTCTTGAAAAGTTTGTATGTCTTCATCTAATTTTGGTAATTGTGTTGTTCAGAATTGTAATAAGTAATACTTCACTTCATAAAGCTCTTTTTCTGCTTTCCTTCCAAAATTGTTGCTGATGAACTCATGATAAGATACAATAATTAACAATTGACATCTATCAACAGGATTGTTCTTTAATCAAACACATGTAGTTCACCTATTTCACAATATTTTCATTCTTTTTTTTTTATATTGTAAAGAGTCAGCAAACTAATAATGGGTTTATATTTTTATGGCCTTTTACAATAATGTAAAAACTTGTGCTTACAATATCTATTTTTATTCAAATGAATAATGTTTATTTTCTTTTTTAGAAATCACACATTTTGCCTTAAGATAATTTTCTTTTGTAGATGCCAAAGTATACCTCACAACAGGAAAAGTGATTGAATAGTTGGTAGTGAAAGGACCTTCCATTCTTATACTGTGCCTATAAGCCGTTGAAACGTGATCCGGTTTATTTTCTAGTTTTTGGGGAATGAGGTGCAGTATTCCTAGGTGTAACAGTGCCTACAGAGAGCTCTAGGAGGATGTGTCTGCCAGTAAGAAAATGGCTGCTAACTTTTTAAAGTAACCTCTTTTATAAGTATGTGACTGCTGTGAGGTTTTAAAATACAATGAGAACCTGAAGCAGTTTTCTGTCAGGAGCATGGAGTATTCTTCAATTGATTTAACTTCTAAAAACCATTTCTGATTTATTGGGAATAAAACACAAATGAACTTTTCCATTTTTAAAGTATTTGATTTCTCAGGCAGCAGTAAAAATATGTACAAGAAAAAAATACAAGTTTCAGTACTCAGATATTGACCAAGATTTATTTTGATTATATATTCTTCTGTAAAATTCAAGCTGTTAGTTACACAAATCATTCATTCAGGGAACAGAAGACAATGCCAAATGACTTGTGTAACTAAAGAACTCGGTACAAATCTCACTCAGCCCAAGAATTACATGCTGAAAATCATCGATAAATTTGAACAGCGAACAAATGAGTGGATATTATGATCTGGTGTTGTAAATGGGCAGAGAGGTAAAAATTTGTCTAATAAATTCTTAATTGTGATTTTTGAGTGGCTCTAATCAATACCGTGTTCTACTTAGAAAAATGTAAATAAATTTTTCGTGACATTTCCATTAAAACTGTTACATTCAAAATAAATTATCTGCGCTAATCTCTGCCTCTTGACACAAATAGTGTAGATAGGTTGCTATCATCAATTACTGTAGTTTTTTCCTTTTCCATTCCTTTCTCTCTATATTGCTCAAGGAAAAAAATGTATGACCATTAGAATAGCAATAAATATGCCACTAGGTATGTACTTATTGACTGAATGAAGGACAAAGGGTATCGTTAGCAGTTCTCGTGAAGGTGCGTAGAAGCACACTGCTTTGAAGGGAGAAATGTTTACCTCACCACAATAAATAAAAAAGTCTCACTCTATTTTATATATTTTAATACTGGAAATAGAAGCATTCTGTGGAAGAACTGTTTATGCAATGTTGTTGCACACTGTGTTGCACACTAACTTCTGATCTCAAAACCGTTCATTGTGTGTGTACGTGATTATTATTCTGCAAAGATTAACACTATGTACACCATTTTGTCAAATAAACGTAAAAATGAACCCATTTAATGACTTTGTCCTTTCTATAAAATAGAAAATTGTTCAATTTGTCTATTGTATTCTGTGTTCTTCGTTCAGCATTTTGTTACAGATGGGTGAAATCAAATGCATGGGAATTTAGTTTCAATTGGGTAATATTGGTATACTCTTATATACGTGCTTTTTATCTAAAAAAGTAAATCTTTTTACCTCTGTCTTTTCTTATACGTAGGCTAATGACGGTACATACAAGTTTTATTCCTCTTAAGCTATATACAGAATAGAACAGTGTAACTTTTAATTTTCAGATGTCATATGGAAAATTTCATAAGCTCTGGGTTTGTGTTTTTGAACGTTTGGCGTTTCGCTTGCGCCAAGGCACCGTTTGCTCTCTGTAACCAGAAGCTCTCCTGCTGTGTTCAGCTTGCTTGGTGTGGCGTTGCGAACTGGTTTGTTTTTATTTGCGTGGGTCATTTCTCTGTGTATGGAAATGTGTAAAGTTAGTTTTGGTCTCCCTTGGAAAGGCGTTTTAGTTACATTTCCTGTGCTTTTAGCTGTTATAAATTGCAAGTAAACGCAATGCCTGGAAGGGATGCTTTTGTCTTTGCTCAAGCATGCAGAGTCGCAACCCAGCAAGAGTGCAGTTTGCTGTCCTCGGCAGCTGTCTACCCGATTGCTGCCCCCCCACCTCAGCGGGGCTGGATGCAAGCTCTGCTCCAGCCAGCCCGTTATGGCTTAAACCCAAAAGGCACATACGTGAGAATTGCCCCTCCTGCAGAAAGCAAACAGCAGTGTAAGCAGCAGGTAAGTTGCAGTTAATCCCCTTTGTGAAAGTTTTAAGTGGGATTTAGTTAGCCTTTAAATCTTGACATTTCAGCCTGTATTAATAAAGCTCTGTAGGATTGGGCACTTAGAAGGGAAAACAGGAGAAAACTGTTAATGCTGACACTGTGTTACATCTTTAACAAGGTACTTTCACTGTGAGAATTTAAAGGTATAACAGCTGGGAGTTCTGGAGTAATGTCCTTAACGTGCATTTACTATCCTATTTGTCAGGCTTGTTCTTCCCTACATCCGGAAAAGCAGCTGGTATCATGCAAAATTGCTGTGATTGGAACAGCGTGTCAGCGCAAATCAGCCACCAGATGAGATCCCGAGCGGTGCCGTCCCTTCACGGCAGAGTCTGCTTCCCCAGTCCCGAGCAGCGCTGCGCCGCTTGCCTTGCCCTCCGAGGTGAGCCTTGCCTGGTGACCTTGGGGATTTTCAGACCTGGGCACCTACAATAACCTCTGGTTATTACGTGTCAGGTTGGCCCCGCTGGTTCCCTTGCACTGAAAGCTGAGCACAGGACTAGCTGAGCATTCTAAGGGTGGCCCGAAACACAGGTCTGAGAGCAGCCTTGCTGGGCTGAAAGAGACGGGAAGTCTGCGTGCACAAGGCTAAGTGCTGGCAAAACCACGTCCTATAATAAAAGCTGACAACTTAGTTACAGAAATCCAAAAACCTCCTAGGCTTAGTGCTTTATTACATGACATGTAAAATGTTAGTACTAGATGCTGCTGTAAGCCTCTGAACTGATTGCCAGATTTCATGCCTTGTTTTTGCTGCCTTTCAGAAAATTGAAGTTTCTTTTGAAGTCAAGGTCAGCTCTAGCAAGGGGCAAGCAGGGAAAAGCGGGCCATTGCGTGTTTTATCATCTCAGATTCTTTCCCCTTCCTCTACTAAACTTCCCGGGTTGTTCCCCACTTTTCCACCCACATAGCTCACTCCCTGTGCTTCCTCGCTACTTACGGTGTCATCCTCAAAACTGGCAGAGTCCACACCGCTGGGTTTTTCTAGGTTTGCGTGGTTGGGCCAGCTGGTCTGGAGCTGGATGCATTGTGTGAGCATCCAGCCGCCTGCCCGGGAACCAGGTGTGCTCTGGTCAGCCCATCTGCCAGCGCCAGCCTAACACCGTGCTACCAGCCAGCATCAGCCACTGGGTGCAGCTGGTGTGCGCCAGCCTAAAAGCCATCCTAGAGTAGAGTCTTCTCAATGCCTCTTCCCTACCTGTCCGTTGCTGTCCTGGGAGGCTAAGACCTCGACCTCCTGCATTCTCAACTTGCTTCTAGACAACAGGAATAAATGCAGGAGCAGAAATGGGCTGAGGAGCAGTTTGGCTTGCTTGTTCAGGAGTGCTGGGCTCTGAAGTGGGGCTGTGTTTCAGAAAAGTTGTAGACAGATATGTTTGTAAGAGATAAGAGGAGTGAAAAGCATGGGAAAGCTTGACACGCATGTAAAGGGCTGCTTCAAAGAGAGAAGAAACACTCTTCTTCAAGGAGAAATAGTCTTCTTCAAGTCCACTGTGGACAGGACAAGCAGTGAGGAGCTGTGAACTGTGGTAAGGGACATTTGGGTCAGACTTGTAGCCATGAAGTAAGCCAAGGAATAGGCTGTGAAATCATCAATGGGTGTTTTTTAGAGTTAGGTGAGCATCTGTCGGCATGGCTTAAGAGGAGCTGATCTTTGCCTCAGGGTAGAGGGATGGATGAGGTGACCTTCCAGCCTGATCTGATAGGATTTAATGCTTGTTGGTAAGGTTTTGTTTTCTTATTTTCTTCCTAACTTGTAGGTAGAGGGAGGAAAAAGGCAGACAGATCTGGTGGATTCTTGAAAGAAACTGTTTTTAATTTAGTCACAAAGAATGATCTGCAGCTGCCAGGGAAATGAAAAGCAGATTATGCAAACTCAAGACTTTCCCTAACAATGGGAGCAGTGTTATTGCAAGGCATAAAAGGCTGAGCAGAGAATTAGGGGTATCTATCAACTTTAATATGTTTAATTTAAAAAGGAACAGGTTGCACCAACACTTTTTTTTCTACTTAATGAGGCCCATTCATAAGTAGAATAACAGGATTTGCCTGTCACCCAGAGGAAATCATGGTATGTGTATTTGTACTTTGGTGCAAAACTTGTGTTGATCGCAGTGATTTAAAACTTTTTCCAACCCAGCTGCAGTCAGTTTGATGTCAGGATCCTTTCATCCGAAGACAGATGCACCCTCGGTACAATCCTGAACACGTCTGTGTCTTTGTTCAGCCTCACAAAGTACCAGCTAAAGATTAAAAAGAAAAGTATACATGGGTTATTCTGCCCAGGTTTGTGGGTGCTGAGTCGTGTAGGGACAGTAATAGTAGAACATTGCATAGCATATGATGCTCCCCATTTCTTGGGGCCATTCCTTTTCTATAGGACTTAGAGCATTGAAGAGGGAAAAGGTTTCCTGTGTATCTTGGATCACAGTGCTAGGCTGGAGGCAGGACTCACCTCCATTCTGGTGTGTGGATAAACGCAGGCTGCTTCTGATGAGCTACCCTTTCCACGTGCTGTTCACCTAAGTACAAAGTGGCCTTGATGGGCAGGCACAGGGCAAAGAACTGGGGGGGGAACCCACAGGACTGGATGGGGATGGCAGGTGGATCCTCACTGAGCCTCAGGGAAGGCTCTGCTCCACATGTCCTCTGTATCTCACACTGCTTGCAAAGAAGCAGCTCCACCTTGGAGCTGTGATGGTTTCCCATATCTGCCCTCCTTGTGTCCTTGGAGTACTCCCACATCATCAAGAAAGAGAAAGCAAGAGCAACGCCACAAGGACAGCATTCCCTTCTCCCATCACCTTGGCACAGGAGATGCATCGTTCTGGACCTCCTTGTGTCTGCATAGATGAGGAAATAGCCTGGACCTTAATTCCCAATTAAATCCCGGCTAATTTGTAATGAAACCTAACAGGGATAGCCAAGTCTGGAGAGAAGGAAGCAACTGACAGAAATAGGTTACTCTACGAATTAAGTGCGGTTGGGATGTGCAGCATGATGGGATTTGGAAACTGGGTCCTTTGTATTTACCAGAGCAACTCTTCTGAACGCACGCATGCATGCAAGCAGGCTGTCGTCAAAGAGGTGACAGTGACAAAGTATCGGTAAGTGAATCTGGGAAAGGAGGGCTCGGAGAGATCAAGTGTAAGAGTTTTTGCATTTCTCTAGATACAGAGATGGGAAAATGAGAAATTTGATCTTTCTATTATAATCGACATAAAGAATTACAGGGCAGCAAAAGGCCACGCAGCTAAACAAAGCTGTTCCCTTTAAGTTTATTTCAAATGTCTTTCTGCTTCGGCACTGTGTCCTTCAAGACTTTCCCTCTGTAATTGCATGTGGCATCCTCTTTACAGCTAGATGCCGATTGCTGCTCTCCAGCCACTCCAAAACAGAAATAAAAAATAACAGGCAAGAAAGGGCATTGCAGCAAGTACTTAGGAGAGACATTGCTCCTTTGTTTCACAGATGGGTCAGTAGAGGGGTTTAGAAAATGACATTTTGTTCACGAGCACTGCTCTGTTTGGCTCCATGACCGAACACTGGCCAATACTCAGCAGCTCAGTCCCCATAACAACTCTCCCTTTTGCTTCCATTAAAAGACTTTACCCTGCAAGGCAGCACAGTTCAGGAAATAAATGGTATTTGGTGTCCTGCCTTACCTGGGCTGCTTGCTTAGCAAAACTGACCTTACGCCCCAGCTACGTGGGACCAGAGGCTTCATTCAAAGGATATTGGCAGCGGGGTGGTGTTAATCTCCTACAGCTGTAATATCCCGGTCTGTGGGGGAGCCAGGCTTGTGAAAACAGACAACCTGCAGCTTTGGAGGGATTCATGCTGCAGTGCTACCATTGAACATCGAAGGGCTCATCCTCCCTCTGCCACCAAGCAATGGGTGAGAGGGGGTTTGCATAGCAAATGCAGACCAACGTGGGTCCTGCCCTTTCGCACCTCTCTGCCATGTACAGACAAGATCAAACTTTACTATGAGGGTGTAAATCCTTTCTTTATCATTAGAAGATATTGGGCCTAAAATCCTCTGCTCCTGCATAGGTCATTAGAATCTGCTTGACTTGCCTCTCAAAAGGGTGCCAGGGAAGCCAGTCGGTGTTGGCAGCTCTGTGCAGGGAGCTCCTGGAGATGTTTGGGCAAGCTGAGTTGTGAACTCGCCCTCTTTTTTTCCTCGTACTAAGGTTGATGGGGTGCTTTTCTCACTGTCCCTTTTGATTTTCCATCTTCTGAGGGAAATATGAAAAGAAGGGCTTTTTAGGAATTCTGACTGTGGCATTCCTAGGAGCATTCCTGACTGATGTCAATAGAAATTGCTACGGCTGGCCCAAAGAAACCAGTATTAATAGGAAGTCAGACAAATTCCCAATATTCTTCTTGGACCTGTCCATTCACTGAAGTTCAGCTTAATGATTAGTACCGCTCAGCCTAAACCCTGAGTTCCTGAGGTACTGGAAAGCCCTTAGTGCCAGCGGCTTTTTGTACTGTTTTCCCAAGTGCTTTTCCCATATTGTACAGCAGGAGGAATAACACTTCAGATGTGAAGATGTTAATCCGCTTTGAGTTGTGCTCTAAACAAGCATGTGCAAAACACAGGGAAAATGAAGCAATGCATTATTTTGCATTTAATTTTCCTTAACTATTGTCTTGTAGCCCTGGTGAAATGTTTGACATAGCACACCTCCACAGCTTGTCCGCTGAACATCTGGTAATCAGCCCTTAAATTCGCTTCAGAGAACACTCAGAGCAAAAAGTAAATTTTCTCAGACATGCAGAATGTCACTTGCAAGAGAATGAATCTTTTTTCCATTATCACCATGATGGGTGCAGGATACTGCTGCTCTCATACCAAAGTCCAGAATGCCAAGTGCTTCCTCATCAAGACAAAACTTTTGAGGACAACAGCAGAATAGTGTCAGTGTCAGTTCTCCATGCATACAACTCAGCCTTAGAGCTTCAATTCTATTGATTTCCTTAACATTATCCATCTATTGATTTTTCCACTATCCTCTGGATTATACCCATTGTAGAAATAGCTGCTCGCAAGCCTAAAGAATTCTTGCTGTCATGCTCCATCTGCTGAAGCCAGCCTGCTCTTGCATGACAGCTGCATTGGCCTTTCTAGTTGGGAAATTCGCATCTCCATCCTCATGAGGCTGCCCTTTGAAAACGGCTTGCTTTCAAAAGACATGGAGGGGTCTGCCAGAGCTGTGCTTCCTTCTAATGATTGATTTCCAGGTTTCATCATTAAGCTTGAGCTTTTTCACATCACAGCTCGAGTTCTTCCCTAGTCATTTCCAGATCTTGCAAAGATCTGAAAATGCAGCAACAGCAGCAGAAGCAAAGCCCATGTTTGCAGCCTGTACGGCAGGACTTTTATATACGGTCCCTTTTGTTGTGCTGCCTGTTGCTGGTGTAACAGAACCACCCACACACTGTGTTCGAGCATCTTCTAAGATGGGTATTAAAAGCGGGTAATTCAGAAAGCGCCTGTGTAACTCCCAGCCTTCAGGACCAGCTGTGTGGTATCTCTACAGACATCCCAGGCCCCCCCATCCCTAACTCGGTATATGTGGTTCACAATGAAACATCAATTTGGCAACTCAAGAGTAGGTGCTACTTTAATGGTTTGCAATAACTCCCTTTCCTCTCCTAGCATAGCGGTACCATGTCTGCTCTGACACTAGGGAGGGGTGGCTGAGGCCTACCATGTCTGTAAATCCCTCCTGTTTCAGTGAAGCTGAACTGCCTCTAAACTGGAAATGTGCTCGCTGGGTCTTTCTGCCTGATATTTTTACAGGATGGGTGATGGAGGCTGTGGAAACATGCCTTTTGAACGTGTCCTCTGGTTGCATGTCTCAAATCCAGTCACTGTGGAATATCTCTGCTGTAGAAAACCGATGTTAAAATTGATGTGCGTTATTGAACGGACATAACAGGCCTTTCAGCTGTGGAGGCCGGACAGCAGAGTTTACTCTGAGCATGCTGTTAATACACCAAAGACATTCTGGGTAAATATTAGCTAAGTCCTGGCATGTTTGCAGCACTCCATCAGGGGCAGCAATGGAGTTGTTAATGGGACTGCTTGAAGGATTTTGTGACCTACATAGACAGGTGAAACACAATTTGGTGTATTTGCTGATTGGAAATGTTTGTCTGAAAGCTTTTACCAGAAATTTTGATTCTTGGTAAAATGAAAATTTTGAAGTGTGAAAATTTGGCCAGCATTCAGATTTGTTCACAACTGAACTGTCAACTGATTTTTGGAGTCAAAGGATCCATGGAAGATTCCTATTTTTCCTTGTAGTATACATAAATGCAATATTGTGATGAAAACTTTAATGGGTAGGATTTTTTCCTCCACGCTTTCCCCCTTCTATTTTCAATCAATTCTTTGTCTTTCCCCAGAAAGAAAAATTGGTACAAATAAAACAACTTCTGGATAAAATTCTACATATTATTTAGGCACAGTAAATACATCCATAACAGCGTAATGTTTCATTTCTCAGGCCTAAGCTATGAGTGGCCTTGTGGGGTGAAGGCTGCCCTCGCAGCCGGAGCAGCCCTGGTGTTTCTGTTCTGCCAGCCGTGGGGGGACTCGCGGACCCTCGGCTCCCATCCCTTCACTGCCTCTCCAGACTGGCTGGATGCCAGCAATTAGACTAATTGTGAAGCTTTAAAAATGCATCTCTTCCCCATTCCTTCTGCTCTGTTTAATCCTCTAACAATCCCCAGCAGAATTCTTCACAAGGGATTTTGCACCGCTTTACTGTTTGCTCAGTGTTTGGAGTTAAAGCAGGTGTCTCAGCAGAGCAGGGCTCTTCGGGGACCCAGGAGGGACTCACTTTTCTTGCCATCTTCTCTGCTGCTCCGTCCTCCTGAGCAGTCCCTGTTTTTGCAGAAACTGGGATGTCACCTGGTTGCACAAGCATTGTCCAGGTCCCAGAGCTGGTGCGCTTACTGAAACCAGCGTGGTGCCTGCAGTGGTTTTGGTGGTGTGGAGATCAGGACGTGGCTATGTGAGAGCAGGTAACACTGGTAGGTATTTCTGTGCTTTTCCCTTATCTCAGTTTAAAAATAAAATCTGCCACTATTGATAGCCTGAGAATTTCTCAGAAACAAGAAGAAAGCAGTTTCATCTCCTCCTCGCTGGCTTCTGGACACTTCTGGACGCAGGATAAATGTATTACTGCATTCTTTGCCTGGCAGCGAGGAGCCCTGATCGGTGACCAAGGACCCGTTGTACCCAGAATTATCCAGACAAGCAACACTGAAGTCAGGCAGTGCCTTGGAAAGCCAGCGATCCTCTTCTGGTTTGTAAGTCTTCCCCTGACTTGTAAGCCATACTTTCTCCGCACTAGTCCCTGGTAATAGATGTTTATTTCCCACAGAGAGCAGGGAGTAAAGACTCCTTCCTACAGCTTCTCCCCGGCTCTGCACCTTCTTCGTCCTCACTCCATCTCCTGGCATCCTCCTGCTGTTTGTTTTCTAGTCACCAAGTAATCCAGAATACCAGCGGAGGGTCAGGAGGGTGTTAGACCTTTGTTTTCATCATTAGACTATGCTGACTCCAGGGAGTGTGGATCAGACCCCATTTTATCACTGTCACAACTCTTGTCAGCTTAGTGAGAGTTTTGCCCAAGGAAGGACTCTGAGCAGAAACACTTTAAATGGCCAGTAAGTACAAAACAAGAAGCTGCTTTGCTGCTTAGACCAAGCTGCTCACTAGCAGGGGGAAGATGTTTGGAGCATGTCTTGAATACACAAAAGCAGCATGGCCACCCTCATCCTTCCTCCTCCTGCCCGGGGTGCCTGCACAGCAGTGCCTGGTGTTATGACGGAGCAGCTTTATGTCACTTTGCTTTTTCCCCTATTTGTTCCAATTCCCCAGCCCATTTACCAGAGGAGGACCTGCTTCCATGGGTTTAGTGCTCACCTCTGATAAAGCTCATCAAGAGATTTATGAAAGCAACATATTAAGATCGTGGTCTGTCAAATGTCAATAAGCAGAATAAAGAGCTCAGCACTGCAGTTATAGAGATCCAGCAATTAAAGCATTTGATGAAAGTATTTTATTGGAGTATATATTACCATTTGGTCCAATTATTCTGCCATTAAACATTAAGAATAATTGAACCAAATGGTGCCCAATAGAAGGAATACATCTGCTCTGATGAATTCCTGCCAAAAGGCACTGGGAATCTTAGTACAAGCATTTTGTCAACCAAGATAACAGTATTTTTCCCTCCAGCTGATAAAGCAGGGCTTTTGAATCTTATTTATGACGTATAAATTGGCTAATTTGTTACCAATATCAAACAGCCCATAAGAATCAGGCAGTGTAATAGCTAACAAAATACTGACAGCTTCATCACTTGCTGACTGCATGGAGTACAATATATGCTCAATTAATGGAGAGTGCCATTATCACAGAAACTGTGAGCAGGAACTAATTATACAGAAGCCAATCAAAAACAGCCCAAAGCAAGGCGGGTTGTATTTCAAGAAGCTTGAGAGTGGGTTTTTTTTTAAAAAATGTCTTTTTTCTTTTNAAAATTTTTTTTTTTTTTTTTTTTTTTTTTTTTTTTTTTCTTATCTCCATGTTTGCCTTACCTCCGTGAGAGGGAAGGGGATGTGGCATCAACAGGAAGAACAAGTCAGCCAAGAGCCTGGCCATAATGCTCTGGGTGAGGTCTAGCACAGGTTCCAATTTCTGTATGAAACAGAAAATCACAGTGCTTAAACACATTGCAGTTATGGTGTAACTGGGGATAACCAAAACACAGCTACAGCGGTCCTTTCCCCAAGGTATAAGAGGCTTGCAGACAGTGACAGATGGGAACACTTTTGAAGGAAATTTAAGGAGAAAAGAACATCTTGATAGGTATTCTGAAAAAAAATGGTGCACTCAAGGAAGAATCTTTTAAACCCCTAGGAAGGGTAGCTTTTAATTTTAGGGTAAATACAGCACTGGCTTGTTAAATTCCTGATGGTCTCTTAAATACTCAGCAGTTGCTAAAGTAAGAGGTCATTCCACTTTTTTCACTCGAGTTGAAGAAAAAAAAATATATCTCTATACGAAAAATATTGATTTAAGCTATTTTCCATGGCCTTGCTTTCCTGTAGCTCTCATATCTTGGGTAATGTTGGTCAGTCTTGGAAATAAGTCTAAAAATATAGAAATCTGGAGAAAAAAAAGAAAAATCCCACCAGAGGCAAGTCATGTGAAGGGCCAAGAAATTTCTAGTGCTTCAGATACTGAGAATATTTTGAATGATCCTGGTTATCTTCCGTAAAGAAATAAACAATCCTGACCGTGGAATTGTTTGCGTTTCTATTAATGGGGGGTTTAATTAGAAATGCTAATATCTTTTACACACCACCACAATTAGAGGCCACAAAAATATAGTAGAAAGAAAAAAAAAAACCAACCCTAAAGAACCTCAAATCTATAATGTGGCAGTCACAGATAACTGTCCTGGTTTCAGCTGGGATAGAGTTAATTTTCTTCCTAGTAGCTGGCATAGTGCTGTGTTTTGGATTTAGGATGAGAATAATGCTGATAACACACTGATGGTTTAGTTGTTGCTGAGCAGTGCTTACACTGGTCAAGGACTTTTTCAGCTTCCCATGCTCTGCCAGGTGCACAAGAAGCTGGGAGGGGGCACAGCCAGGACAGCTGACCCAAACTGGCCAAAGGGCTATTCCATACCATACGGCGTCATGCTCAGTATAGAAACTGGTGGGAGTCGGCCGGGGGGCAGCGATCGCTGCCTTGGGACTGGCTGGGCTTCGGTCAGCGGGTGGTGAGCAGTTGCATCACTTGTTTTTCCTGGGTTTTGTTCCTCTTTTTGTTGTTTTCCTTTTCACTACAATTTTTTATTATTGTTGTTGTTATTATTACTATTATTATTATTATATTTCAATTATTAAACTGTTCTTATCTCAACCCACGAATTTTCTTACTTTTTCCCCCACCAGAGCAGGGGAGAGTGAGCGAGCGGCTGGGTGGTGTTTGGTTGCCAGCTGGGGTTAAACCACAACAATAACCTTCTGCTCAGAAGAGTCCTACCTAGAATTAGTG
The DNA here is from genome assembly GCA_013401315.1 of Balaeniceps rex. Taxonomy (NCBI): domain Eukaryota; kingdom Metazoa; phylum Chordata; class Aves; order Pelecaniformes; family Balaenicipitidae; genus Balaeniceps; species Balaeniceps rex. The sequence goes on along the minus strand of VYZW01033090.1, from coordinate 214,647 downwards.
TTTTACTCACAGGAGACTGAAAAATGTTGTTGGGGTTTTTTTATGAGAATAATAATCTTCATTTGAAGTACTGTGGTTGAAGATTTGTCTTTGCACTTGAAGACAAATGACCATTCCGAATGGATGTTTTTCACTGAAAATTAGGAAATAGCAGTTTATACTGAAAATAGAGGAATGTTGTCCTGGTTTTGATTGATTCACATGACAAAACCTGAGCTTTCCTGTGGCAGAGTCAACATCTACTTTTTTCCTGGGTGTTTTCTGGTTTTGATAAGAAAACTTTGGATGCACGAATTGTATTCTACCTATGATGTTACATTTTGGAAGCCGCTCTGTGTACTTTATTGGAAAAGAAGCTGTTGGTCTCCAAGGGATGTCGGAGGGAGGGGGAGTCCAAACTTTTCTTTCCTTTCTTTTTTTCTTAATTTTAGGCCAGAGTTATTCCCTTAGATTCTGGGCTTGCTGCAAAACCTTTTAGTCCACAGCCTGCATTTTTGCATCCATATATTCTCTTCTTGGTAAAAAACAAAGTTGTTTACCAGTGGAAATGATCAGTGGCTCCTGCAGGCCTCGGTTCAGCAAGGACATCCCATTTCAGGAAACCACTTAAGCATGTGCTTTTCTATGAGCAAAGATGGAAGACAGAAGTTGTGTTCCCTGACAAACAATGGATGAATGCTGATGGTTTTGTAAGTTTGTTTTGTCCTCTGGGGGGTTTATTAGGCTTTCACCTACTTCCAGCTGTATTGCAATTGAGACCTGCAGAGGGGTTTATTTTTTGCATTCCCTCAGAAGAGAGTGCCTTGTCCCCCTGCATCCGGTTCTAAGTGCTGTCACCCAACACTACTGCTTTAGGATTAAGCCCTGGGGCTATTTTTGCTGGAGAACTGATTCTGGTAAACTACACCCATGGCTTAATACTTGGTGACCTGACCTGGTGGGGAGTCCCTTTCACAATATAGGGTCCTCCGTTGTGCAGTACTCCACATATTCAGGCATCCTTCAAACCACATCCACAGGGCTCAGTGATTCTCCCAGTGAGCTGAAAAATCTGGTACAGGTCCTGAGATGACTGGGATTAGGAAGATAAAATTAGTGCTGCCCTGTGGCTGAGAATTAGCAATTGTCAGCACTTGAATGGTTTAGCCTGCATCCTTGCTCCAAAGAGAGAGGAGTGCCAGCTGGCATGAAACCAGAACTCACAGGCTCGCCCCGCTGCAACGGCAATGAAGGAGCTCAGCGCCTTGCAGAACTGAGCTCTGCTGTATTACTTACCGTCATCAGCAGTAGATATAAAGCCGTGTGGATGGGCAGTGTTGCTTAGTAAGAAAGGCACTGAAATGCTGTGCAGGAGACCTGCATGACTCCCAGCTGGCCTCCTGGGGGACCAGGAGAAAGAAACTTTTTATTTCTTTTTACCTCAGTTTGCTATCTGCCAAAGGACGTTGGTTTCTTTTGTAAAACCTAGGGCTGAAGAGTGATATTCCTATTTACTGCTGTATGAAATTCACCACTGTTAGCTTATTCAATGTCATTTGTCCATGATTTAGAAAATACTCTGAGTGGTTGCATTTATTTTCTTCAAAACTTTTGGAGTTGTGAAGCCTTTTCAGTTGCTCTGACAGCTATTTAAATCCTGCTTCTTTCAGTTTCTGATATAAACTTCCAACACAGAGAAATGCTGGCACGCTAGGTTAAATAGTTATTTGATGCTCAATATCTTTGCACTTGCAAGTTCTGCAAGAGCAACCAACAGCACTCCTCTAAACTGCAAAATGAGTTTTCCTCGGTCCATTTATGACTAATCACGTTAATCTTCTTCTCTGGGTCTGATACTGATAATACAGCATACTGTCGTGAGAAGCAGATTATCAGAGCAGCAGGGAATGTCATGTATACTAATGCTCCGAAGCATTTAGCTCCCTGTCCTACCTCTGCCAACAGAAATTCCAGGGTTGCTACACTTTGCATGGACTGTGAGACTTGCAGAGTTGAGAGGACTGGGAAACCATAGCTAAAGCTTCAGCAAAATGAAAAACAGTTTTTCACAAGCATTTCTTTCTTTGCCTGGCTCGCGGACACAGCTGTCCACACTGCATGCAGCATACAGAACCCTCCAGTCTCAAGGCTCCTCTGCAGGCAAAACCAAAGGAGACATGAGACCATGACTGGGTTGCTTGGGCATAGGAAGGGGAGAAGTGCACAGAGGAGAGCTGTGGTCAGGGAGCAGAAGGCAATGGGTGTTGTTGGGGGATGCTATAGCTGTTCTTTTAGAAGTACAGCTCAGAGCTGGTCTCCACACAGTTGTTCACAGCTCAGAGTTTGCAGAGCAAGGACTCTGTTTCCTGATTTGAAAATAGTATTTCACTGGCATGTTTATCGGGTGCCTGCCCTGCCAGCTGGGAAGAGCCAGGCAGGACATTTTCCTGCCCAAACCCCAGTTCATTTATCTACCTGCACGCAAGTGCTGCCGTCGCAGTCAGTGAGCCTCGCTATAAACAGGTGTTAATGCTTTACTGGGTCAGAGCTAATGTAAATCTGTAAGTGCTTTCAATCAAAAAGGGAACGTAATCATTTAGTCCAGACGCTCATTAGCACTGCCACCATTTGTCAAGAACATCTTGCAGTTCTCTCTGTTTTGCGATATGCTCTGTGCATATTTGATATTCCTGTTTCCACATGTGTCGTTTGTTCTGTGGACAAACCTCTCCCAAGGTTCAGGGCCCTGGCTGTGAGCAGCTAATTCTTTGGGTTGTCTTCTCCTATCGGGACATGAAGATGTATGCTTGATCTATTCAAGTACTAATCAAGGTTTGAACGACTCCCAGTATCGCTCCTGTTCATTTTGAGTTGGGAATATATCAACCGCAGAGCAAAACGGTGTTTCTCAGCAATGTGTCATAATGATTGGTTATACGGGTGTCACAATTCTGCAAGAAATACAGTAAGTTCAGTTCTATTGTCAGGAGTGCTGCCTCACGGGGAGTCATTTGTAACTAAAACTGTTGTTCATTTGCAGAATCTGTAAGAAGAATGAAGCCTTGACTGGAAATATGCTGAAAAGCTGCCGTAATAAATTTGACATAATATGCATGACGTGGATGGATAGATCATTGTTTGCTAGGCCTGGCAAATAAAACTGGTGTTGTGGAGCCAGAATTACAGGGAGAGAGAAACATTGTTCTACAAGGCATGCTTCAGATAGGAACCAAATTTGAAACAGCTATATATTTTAGTTCGGCTTAAATTGAATAATAAAGAAGGCTTGCTCAGAAATCTTATTGTGCCTTGGAACACACATTGATTTTTTTGTTCTTGTGAACTTCTAAGAAAGTTTCTTACTCATAAATAGAAGTACCTGCATATTTTTTGTTCCTTTTTAATGTTATTAAAAGATATTTAAGAACCAGGTATGAGATACCCAAGAAAGAAAGCAGAGAAACAGGTGTGTAGTGTTGTACCAGGGAGAGTTTTAGGGCTAGCATTTTAAATTTCACTTGGGAGATCTTGCTCCTGTTCTTGGTGCTCTCACAGATTCCCTGTATGTCTTTGGCAAATTGATCATACTCTTTGGCCTGTGTTTTCAAAAGTGATTTCCAGGTCTGACATTTGGATTTCCAGCTGGGTTGTTGATGTAGGACCTATATGAAGTATATAAACTGTATGCACAATTCCACTTTGGAGTTTTGTATCCTACCATTTATCTGTCTGCGTCTCTGAAATCAGGATTATGTCTTATGTGTACATACCATTCCTAGCCCAAAGGGAATTTGAACTGTTAGATGATATGTAGTACTTAGAAGTATACAAGCTCTCAGTAAAATACTGTAGCAATGGGTAAAAGGCATGAATTTGAATAGATGGGAATTGCAGCTTGCAAAAAGAGGCTCAGAAGAGGTGGATAGAATTTAGAATTTTATGGTAGAAAATAGCGATTTTCTGTTCTGGAGATTTCAGTAAGATATCCCTGGGAATGCAGTAGCACTTCTGGCATGTACAGGCCTGGATTCTGAAGTGTGTTGCGGTAAGTTACACTCTGCTTTAAAAAGCAGCTGTGGGGCCATCCCAGCCATGTCCTGCCTCCATCCGTGACTTCTAGCTATGAGATTTAGGGCACTTTCAAAAGTTTTTAAGTGAACTAGGCTTCGAAAGCATCTTTAAACTGTCTGTGTCTTTACTGGGATCAACTGCATCTTACACGGGTGTGAGGGCTTTCAGCAGGCAGCTCTATCTGAACAGGGGCAGCTGGAGGACAGAAAGTATTCTTCCCAAAGGAAGGACAGATTAATTTTGGCCCCGACGGTAGGAGATGCAAAATCTAAGCAAACATGGAAGTTGGTCTCATTAAACAGCAAAGCAATTTGCTGAGACTGCTGCAACTGGTGACATTTGGGGAGAGGTAAGTCACTCTTGGACATTTGAAAGAAGGAATACACCTATGAAAATGCTCAGTGAGCAAAGGCAGGCACAAACCTAGTCCCTCTCCCCTCCTGGTGTTTGATGCACGTGTTGATAAGGGGCTCTGGGGCCATGCAGCGCTGCCCAGCCCAGACGGAGCATCATTAATATTCCTAACTCGTGCCTCTGTGCTGCTTTGACACCGAGGAAAATGAATCAGTAAAAGAGAAGCTTGTTTTTCCTGTTTATTTCTACATTTGGGAGCACAGTGTGAAATGCAGTTTTTTTACCTTGGAGCGAAATTTTATGGAAATGTCCAGACAACAAGATTCTGTGTGATTTCCTCCGTATATTACAGCTATTCATTTACCTGAGTCTGGGCGGGCAGCTCGTACTGTCCCCAGGGGAGCCCTCAGCCGTCCGTCACCCTCATGGCGAGGAGCGATCTCATTTCTCCTGCCATGGGTCTCTCTGCTAAGATTGCCACAGAAGAAGGGCCTGCCGCGGGCGTTGGGCAGTGGCATCTCCTACTGGGCATGGGGTTAAGACTGTCCCAGGCACAGGTACACCAGCAGGGACTGTGCAGAGGAGGCAACTGAGTACTTAAAAGGAGAAATTCAGGAGCGTGCAACTGGGACGGTGAAATAGCAAATGCCCTCAGGTTTCTCTCCCTGCCACAGAGCCCTCTGCATGGTGGCGGGGAGCCCACGTCTACCTCAGGCTCCCTGAAGACTTCTCCTCAGGGCAGGGTGCCAGGCCAAGATGGCGGCCAGCCCCGCAGTTGCACCAGTGACAACAGGGACTGGCATGGCAGCCAGGGCCCTGCTGACTGATGGGGAGGCTGGAGCCATGCAGGTAGGAGAGAGCTGGGGGCCCTTTCTTCCCATCTAGAGACATGGCAATGGTTTCAGCAGCCATGAGGGTTGTCAGCTCTGCCTTGAGCCGCCCTGGTGCTGCCCAGGGCTGTTTGGTAGGGTGAGCAGTGCTGACACGGGGCAGGCAGGAAGGGTGCCTTCCCCTGAGCGTTACACCTACAGCCAAATAACAGCATGAAATCAGTGAGACCCACCTTCCCCCTCCATGCCATGCCCCAGCGTGTTTCCTCAGCCTTGTGCTGGTCCCCGGGGAGAGGCGGTGACTGCCATGCCAGAGGAGGGCGGTGGGAAATGGAGCCCTTCGTGTCGATGTCAGTGTTTGTCTCTGCGTGACTGCCACGGGGAAGACTGAGCCTCCAGCTCAGCATGCAAGCACTGAGTGTTTTCGTATTATTAATGCCCTGCCTCACCTCTAATTTAATTATAATCAGTTAATGGCCCAGTCCAGGACTCGCTTAATTGCAGTAAATCATACCTTTGAAAGGGCATGCAGACAGGAGACGGGCTTTCCATGGAGTGAGGGATGGGGCAAAGCTGCGCAGGATTGCACCCCTTAAAGCCTCAGATCCTGCTTTTTGAGGAAAATGGAGCAGTGTTGGCCCTCAGCACCTGGTGCTCTGTGCCCAGGTGCCCAGACGTGCCCAGGAGCAGGAGGAGGCTGACGGGAGAGGTGGGTTTATGCCTTTGGAAGGTTTCATGCTGCAGGACTGTTTCTGCTGACAAACCAAATTTTTTGGTCTTTCCAAGGGGACTACAAAGCATCGCAAACAATTACCGTTTGGGAAGTCTGAAGATGGCTACCCTTGTGCTCATATAAAGGCTACCATCTGACCTACCTGCGCAGCAGACACAGGGTCATAGATGTTTTCTCAGCAGCACTGACTGCCTCTTACATGCCCATGGAAAATGGGGAGAGATAAATGTTTTTGCACTCTCACCAATAAGCTGTCTGTGTGGGGATGAAGGTCACCTTGCAACAATTCAGAGCAATTATCTGAAGGAGGTTAGATCTCTGTCCTCTGTCTTTATATTATTCTCATAAGCTGCATTTTTGGCATCACTTAGAAGCCAGGAACATATCAAACCCGCATATGTCAAATGCTATTGACATCAAATACCTTTCATCGAGCCTCAAGCCTCTTGGCGTCTTTTGAGCTCTGCACCCAGGAAAGTGGCTTGTCAGAGATGATTTTTCCAACTGAGGAAGCAAGTAGCATAATGAGACAGTGTAGCTTCAGCATACACCTTCCAACTAGTTTCCCAACTGCTCAGAAACCAAACATGAGCCTGCATAGTAATTAGCCCATAAAGAAAGCTGCGGATAGAATGACTATACAAACTGTATTAGCAAACTCTTTATGGCCCCTCATTACCATTCTCCAAATGCATTTCTGTCTGCATTTCCCGTTTTCACCAGCCAAGATCATCTAGAAAAACAAAACAAAAATCTGCCTGTATGAAGCAGCATGAGCACAGTTGCTGCAGGAAATACACCACCCAGATGTGCCAGGCACTGTACAGATGTGCTCAGCACTCAGGAAAGCTCTCGAGCTGCCTACAGATCTGTCACTTCTGGACTTCACAGCAATCAGAAAGCGTTTTATTCCACCCAGGATGTCACCCTTCACAGGATGGTGCATGCATGCTGCCGTCAAAGGGAAATGCCCATCAGTTTCAGCACAATCTGGATTTGGTCCTAAATAACTTTTGATTTTTTTAATTCCTCTCTAGAGCAATAGAGGGTGAGCGCTGACCTCAGAAGCTGCTGCCACCAAGTGCCTCTGTCAGCAAAGGACCTTGCAACAAAGTCCCTTTTCTCATGCTGGCTCTTAGTTCCCCAGGTAATGTGAACTGCTCAGCTGAACTGATTTTTCAAGTGTTATCTGAGCAGGTGAGATACTCTTATAAAATCTAAGCTCACACAGAGAGACAGTCTGAAGATCTGGATGCATGCTGTAAGAGACACCATGGGTTAACTGAAATAAGTCAAGCTTCTTGCTCTCAACAGCCATAGGTCCAGCAACACCCAAACGGCATATCTCACAGGTCTTTTCTTTTTTTCCTTTTTTTTCTGAATTCACATACTTTAGGTATTCTACACTTCAGTTTTATTCCTTCTCTTCACAGGTGCTCAAACTAAAATGTCAGAGAAAGGGTCTTCACCATTCTTTCATGCTCATTTTTGAGGTTCCTTTACTTTGGGGCTTTTTTCTTATTTAAGCCATGACCCAATTCTGCAAGGAGGAAAAAATGCTTTTCAGAACTTATCTCACCTCCTTCGTCTCATCTATGTGATGTTGTGTTCCACAATCATTGTGTTATTTTCTCTACAAATACAGAGGTTTTAATAAGCTTTTCTTTTCCAGGCTAAAAAATATGTATACTTACAAAAGCTATTGACAATGGTGGAGGATAAAGTTGGGAAAGGGAATGAAAATTGATACATTCTTCTGGAAATATTTTCACAGTCATTCCTGAAGGCATTTGTTTATTTGAGCATCCAGAAGAACTTGGCTTGGAAGAGTCTTCCTGTAAGTGACAAATATCAGCAAAAGTTTTTATTAAAGTAATGGCATGGAAACGAGTATGAAAACAACTTGACAAGTAATCCAATTCACCAGCTACTTGTGTGCAACCTGTGTAGAGCTGGAATAGATATTTTGAAGTGACCTAACCCTTTGCTGGAGGATGGACTGGGTGAAGCCTAAGTGATGTAAGGTTTCACTGTGAACACTCCTGTTTCCAGATTTGGAAGTCGGGCGGGTTGCAATTAAAATGTTACCTGCCTGAAGGTTTTGCAGATTGTTTTATAAGAGCTTTCTCTGGCAGAGGTGGGTTTGCATGTTGTGCTGAGTGTGGTGATCTACTGGACACCCTTGTGATGTCCTTGCATGGAAGGCCTGGGAGGACATGTACTTTGGGGCAGTGTATGAATAAGGAGTGTCCAAGTGTTGCTGGAGGGGATGACGCAGGGTGTAAATGCTCAGCTGTCCCTCCCTTGGCTTTAGTGCCTCTGACAGCACTGTGGAGGGAGAAAGGCTTTGGCTCAAGGCTGGGGGCTAAGAGGGGAAAGCCTGGATCTCTGTGATCAGCATAGACCAGGCAGTGTCACCAGCACTGCCCACAGAGGGGATGGGCTAGAGAGGGCAGTACACGTCCCATGCATACTGCTCAGCCCTCTATGTCCTTTCACTGAGAAAGCCCATCCCATGGCTCTTCCCCCTCCAGGGTGCACCTTCCACATCTCTCCTCCTCCCTTGCTTGTACCTGAGCTGAGAAACCAACCTGGATGCATTGCCCCCAGCAACAAAAGTCCTGTTGAACCTTTACCCAAGGCCAATTATTTTTATCACATCCCCAGGCCTTCTCAAATGCCACAGCTATAAAATTGTCCCCATGTTTCCCTTGTTTAATAGTAGGGTGCAGTTTCTTTCAAGTCCATGTCTTTGCTTTGCTATTTGATATAGACTGGAGAGGATTCATGGACCGAGGTTTTAAAAAGATGCCTCAGTTCTGAGAAAAGAGAGACAACAACATCAGGTTCAAATCTAGAGGCAGATGAATCTTTGCTAGCAGGAAAGTGTGCATGTCAGCAAATCCACCTGCTTCCAAACCCCGCAGAGAAACAGCTTGATGGCTGTGGGATGAAAGGAAGGAAGTTGGGAGACTCCTTCAGCTTCATCTAATGAGCTGTGTGTCTACTGGCTCTTCTTACCGAAAGTTATGACAAGCAGTAATCAGGAATAGAGCAGTTTTACATGATGTTGAATTCCAAGTGCACTCCAAGAATAGAAGAACATTTGCAGATGAGGAAGCACAGGAGTAAGAGTTATCTATCCCTGCCTCCTACCTCTCCTTCCATTATTGTAACACCTGCCACTTCACAGCGCCTCTGTGAGTTATTACTGATATTACTCAATGGCTACTATTCCTGTTTTTGCAAGCAGGACTGTGCAGCATGGAGAGTGTAAGCAGCATGCCTTACATTTCACTGGAGGTCATGGCAGAGCAAAGACTGGAAGCTGGGTTTCCTAAAAAGCAGATTTAGCAATTAACACAGAAATTTGTGGACAGATTGCCTTTCGAACTGCTCAAGCCTTAGGCAAAGTCCAAAATGGCTCTAGCCTGCTCTAACCTCTGCAATTCTTCACAGAAACACCCTTTTCATCAGCTAGAACAGAAATCCTCACTTTCCCTCTGCTGCTGTGACCTGTTCATTCATCAAGCTACTACAAGACACTTTGCCCTTGCCTTTCCCCAGCCATCAAAGGTTCTTTCTTCTCTGCCCTCCTCAAAGCCTAAAACCATAAAGAAATGGTACATTCTTCCTAATGAATGTGGTGATTTTTACAGAAATAATTTGCAGCTCCACGTTCTTTACTGCTGTGAGGCTTGTGCGCTCATTACATTACTCTTTCCCTGTCTAAAGGAGTTTGACTGCTGGTTCCAGTGGTGGCCAGGACTCCCCTTAGCAGAAACATGCTATTAACTCCCAACAGTGGGATGCTGAGGAGATGCTGAATGTCTAGCACTGTGGGGTTTTGGATCTGTCCTGGAGCTCATATGCAATGTTGGGCGAAGAGGAACATGTAAGCAAAAACCAGCCCTAATGAGTACCCAGGGTCACTCAGCACCCTAAACACCAATAGCAGTGACTAGGGTGCCTCCCAAGTCACTGGCAATTATTTAAAAGATTGCCTTTGTATAAAAATAACTTGAAAGATCTTATTTCAAGCTAAGAGTTACTCATGACATGTAGAAAGAGCAATAGTTTAATGGTCTGACACATTAGAAATAATTGTTGTCCCTACTTCGTGCTGTTAACAATGACTTACCAAGGTGCAAGGCAGTGGAGATGCAGGTCCTTTTCAGATGTGCTCAGAGTACCTTTTCCCTGGGGATGTGAGGTTTGTACCCTGACCAGATCCAAAATCTTCACCTGCTGTTGCCATACATTTCCTGTATCAGCCATTAAACGAGCAATGCTATTTAGAAAGTAGTTATGTTCTGAAAGCCTCCTTCTAGGACTTGTTGGATCAGTTATTATTAAAATTGTAGAACAATAGTTCTCTGTAATAGACTTGTGCTGAGAGAGTAAGCTGCCCTACTTAATGTATTCATAGAAAGCTGCAGTCGTAGGTTTCTCTTTTATACAGGTCAAGCAGGGGGAATCACTGCTGAATCAATGTATCTAACTCCTTCAACGCCCAAATTTACAAAGAATACATTCCTGCTAAGATTTCTATCTGCTTTTTTTGATTGTGTCTCATCAAAGCAAATTCACATAAGGTGAGCCTTTAAAAGGAGCGAATTTCTGCTCCTCTTGACTGCACGAGACATTCAAAAATTAATGAAAAAAGCGACGCCCGTCTGGCTTCCAGGGCATCACATTTATTTCTGCATAAATTCTCCCAGGTCAACTCAAAAACAGTTCAGGGTCAAAACCTCATCTAGTCACCTAGATTAAAAACTAATTTCTCTAAAGTATAGCCTATATTGAAGCCTTTTCATGCAAATAAATAGCCAAGGGCCTCATTCTCTCCTTCTCTATTAGTTGTGCATGTCATGAATTTGAACAGAACATTTTGTCCTGTACTCTAATTACATGCATTATAAAGAAAAATCTATTCCTTGCATACATATTATTAGGAGCAGTTCGGAAGCGCCGTTCCATCAGGGCAGCCGTCATGGTGGCTCATCCTAATATTGACAGTTTAATCTTTTTGTTTCATATGAGATTAAAAGTCATATGATGGCCGTTCCTCTGTGGAGCAGACGGCGAAGCCAATTGGAGTCAATCCGTGTCTAAGTGCCATTTCTGCTCTGAAAATGGACTTGCAGTTTACAAAATATATTAGGTAATTATCAGTGGTTATGGAAGAATGATAAAAAAATACTGGGTTGATGACAGAGTAAATAGGGCTACTGTTAAAAAAAAATACTCATTTCACTCACAGCTGTGCTGCAGTACATGTACATGAGAACTAACTTAGTTGCTGTCTAATGTATTCATACGCATGATCATTAGCAGTTTCAAGTCCCTTCACTTTATCTTACTGGAGAAGGAGAGAGCGACTGATATACCAGCTGACCACCTACACCCATTGCAATTAAAGCTGTCTTTTATCAAAGGAGAGTATAACCTCCTTGAAAAGGTGCTGAGAGTTTTAAGAAACCTAGCAAAAATATTAGACCTCTGCCCTTGTTTATTTTTGTTTAAAACATACTGAATTAACTTTCAGAGACAATATCTGATTTATGCTCTGTCTTTCAAAATGCAGACCAGAAATAAGCAGTGGTTCAGCTGTATTCATTTTTGGCTGCTCAGTGTGAGACATGATACAAGGGTATGCTTTTTTCAGAAGACTGGATAATATTCTCTAAAGATCAGTCCCCTCCAAACCATCACACATGGGGCACCCTAGATCACCTGTCAGCTGCACAAATGTTGACTAGAATAAATTCCCAATGGATCCTTACCTCACTGAGGCCANNNATCCTAAGAAGTCAGTAGTTGAAATTCAGTGTGGGTCTCAGGTGAATATTGCTCTACTGTGAATGTGGATAACTCTGTGCCTACAACATGTCATATGGGAGTGCTGCCAATGTGCGTGCATATATATCTATCTGTCTAGATGACCGCTGATTCAACTTATTTCTAGTCTGGGATAGCACAAGAACTTGGGTACTGTATTTTGTTTTAAATCACTCAGTTTAGTCTTTTTATCTAGTATGTTTCAGACATGATAAATACCCTGCAACTTCCAGCGATGTCCTTAAAAGTTTAGAAAGATCAATGACTGCCCATCAAGAAATTTGGAACTTGACTCCCTTGAGCGCTTTCCCTCGGATGGAGCATCCTGAAGGGTTTAAGCTAGTATGCAGTAACTGCCTAGTTATTGTGAGAGTGCTGTATTTGAGGTCAGAGCTAAAAAAAAAGCAATAATTGGTAAAACGTCTTGTCTCTGGCTGCAATTCCTCTTGCAGTGGATAAAACATAATTATTTTTATCTTACATCCCTTTTGGTGGAGTGCCAGAGAGGTACAAAAAGGGAATTCAGAACTGTTGAGGATTTTCACTGTGCAAGTTCATAGGCGTTTTTGTTGTGCAATGTCAAAGCATGCATGATGCAAGCATGCTAACGGCCCTGCGCTTCAGCACTTGCTTTCTCTCTGAAGCCATGTTTAGCAAGGACCTGGCACAATGGCTTAACAGTAGCCAGGGAGAAGGTTTTATTGCACACTGAATGTCTTCCTGCTGGAAGAAATATTCTGGTTGCAGTTACCCAGCATTAACCTTTCACTTGGCTAAATCAGCCAGAATTGCCTGTGTGCTGTCAATGTTTGCACATCGGAGTAGTAATTATGAAAGCAGGATCATTCCTACTCTCTGGCAGAGTGCAGTCCTTGAGTAAATGAATTGTGATTGGGAAACAATTGGATGGTGGGGACGTTTCTAAGGAGAGCACCTTATTGACATTATTTTCAAACTAACAGGACACATCCTTGCAGTGCAAATATTGCTTTCTTTTGCAAATGTGAAAGAGTTATTACTTACCGCTCTGTAAGAGGACAGACCTGCCATCGAGATAATAGCAGCTTAGTATTTTATTGTGAATCTTTCCACAGAGTTTCTGTGATGTTTATCATAGCAATTGCATAGACAACCCATTCTTCATTTCCAGTGTAACTAGATTATAAGTGACAGCAATATAAAGCATGATATTTAATTGCCTCAATGAACATTGACTTCCTTGAGCACATATTACATAGTCCTTGGCTGATGCTCTCCAGAGGTATGTGCCATTCTGAGGATCTGCGTTTTGGGATTCCCAGGTTCAGTCACTTGAAAGGGTCCTGATCTTCCAAAAATGCCTATAGTGAAAGACTTGGTAAATGGCTTTAAAATGAAGCCTTTTGCAGGTTCTCTGCAGAGATCATGGCACAAGCTGAGAAGTTTTTGGATGCTACTGTCGATTCACATCTCCCAGGCTATCTGTAATCGGCATAACCTTGGCAGATACTAGCAAAAGGAAAGAGGGAGCATCTTTCAAACAGATGAACTGTATTACTTTTGTGAGAGCTCTTCTCCCACTCAGTGGTGCACATCCATGTGCATGCACGTGATGACATCTCAGGGTAGCCTGCAAATATGTAATTAGGGTAAACCAAAACCAAACCAAAACAAAAAAAAAAAGTTCTTTGTGCTGTCATAATAAGATGCCTTGGCTTATCAGTGACAGGTAAGTTGATAATAGGAAAAGCCTTCTTCTCAGAAAGATAAGGTGAACATCAGACTTGATTGCTTAGGGAAGATGGGACTCTCTGTTATTGGAGGTTTTCAAGAGCAAACTAACCAAGCATCTGCCACTGAATCAGATGGTAGGTTCCCTTCCCAGAGCCATTGATTTGGGCTGTATGGAAGACCACACTGTTTAAGGCTCNTTCCTTTTTTTTTTTTTTTTAAAATATAGGAAAGATCAATGTTGAAGGAGATGGAGAACTTCTTCCTCTGTCTGGGTTTGGATTTAAACAGTATTACTCTCTTTTTCTTGTTCTATCTCCCAAGCTGTCGAATCATATCTTGAGATTCATGGAATGGTTGCCAAATGCCAACTTCCTTTTACAAATGCCCCTATAAGTCAATAAATCAAACATATCTCTTATTCATCCCAGACCCTTTAAGTCCTTCTGCTAGGAGAAATTCTATGTATTTGGGAGCCTAAAGGGTAATAAAGCTTTCAACTATTTTTTTTATGAATTAGAAATTACTG
>VYZW01033090.1:177595-196955 GCA_013401315.1 Balaeniceps rex | reverse complement strand
CATGAAAATGAGGCATCAAAGATCTCGTGTGTTGCGTACAATCCTCTGTTCTTTATGAAGCCTTGCAGTTTTCTGACTTATTTCGCTGTCTTGCAGTTCGATTGGCTGGCTACTGTGTTCTCTTCTTGGTTTGAAACAGAAAAGGTTAGAAAGCAGGTGCCAATTTCAAGCAGTCTGTGGGGAGAAAAATGTAGAACTTTCTCAGTTGGATGTAGATCCATGGATTTGTTGGATTCCTTTGGTTTAATCAAGGTTGGACATATCTGCTGAGGACACGTTGCTAGAATTGCAAACCAAATGCCCACTACCGTGATTAGTATGTAAATAGATGTAGGCTGAGTCACCCACACATAGTGTCTGTGACAAATGTTGTCATGGGGAGGAGAAACAGAAGAAATTTCACTGTGCCTGAATTCCATGAGTCTTTAACCAATTTTTTGACCCTAATGCTGTTTTCTTCTCCTCTTCTTGCTTGAGAGACTTTCATGTTTCTGCAAGAAGAAATAATCCTCGAGAGATGGATGGGTCCAACCTTCTACTGAGTTTGTCATCATCAGGTTCTGCAGAGCAAAGGTAATGCCCAGCTGCTGCTCAGGGATGTTTCCCAGATGTAAAAGCTAGGTGGCTAAACCTGTATTTGATGCACTGTGGCAGGGTTTCCTCTGCAGCATTTCCCCTGTGCTTAGAGTGGGGCTGCCTTGGCCTGTTTGTGGAATTAACCACCTTTTGCCAGCTCTGTGCTTCATGCTTCACTTGACTCAGATGTAGCATGTATGTCAGAGATCATGGTGTGGGGTAATGGTGCCTGGTAGAGAGATACTGGTGGATTCATTCTTCCTTCAAATCAATCAGGGTGATAAAAGATCCACATTTTTTATGACCATCATTGGCGTGAAACTTCACATCAATAACACATTAATATTAGAGATAAGCCATGCACTATAGACCAGAGGCGTAGTCAGGTTATTTTGCACAGCAAAGCAACCTTAACCCTGGCTAACTGACTGCCTGAGCTGGGTTTGAGCACCCTTAGGACAGTACAGAGCAGCAGTGTTTGCTGGCAGATTCTGATTCTGTGTATTCAGAGCCTTGATTTCAGAGAGTCTCAATCCCAGCAATTCTGAATCTTGGAAACCTCTCCCATTTTTCTTCAAGATACCAGTAACTTCAAGCAGAGCAATGCACTCAGATTGAAAAATGCTGCTCATGGAAGGAACCTGCACTGTATATTATTTTCTTATTGAGGAGAAAGGCCTATATCTTGGTGCTGGCTAAAGCTGCTTTAAATGGACAGCAAAGGTTTCTCTTGCCATGGAGGGACATTTAGTTGGTGCAGAACCACATTTGCAGGCTTGTTGGGTGCTGTAAGGGATACTTTGGGGAAATTCTGGAGGAGAGATACTGCATCTTTGCTTTTCCTGGCCGGTGTAACAGATCTCAGTGTAATAAAACTTGCCCACAGAGATGGGTCCCACTGCTGATCTCAGTGGCTCTTGTCCAGTGGCTAAGTTACAAACTGGCAATGAAGAATTTTATCGTCATTGTAATAGTTCTGCTCGCCATGGCTCATTTCCTTCAAGTTTTATAAAGGCTTTGCTCTAGACAGACACTCAACCCTGGCTGTAGCTAGAATGGCTGCTGTCATTTGGCATTTATTTCTCAACATCTTAGTCTGGTTGAGGACTCAAAACACTAGAATGACTTGCTCTTTGGATGTATGAAGCATGGACAGACTCGGTCATGAAATCATGGCACACACCATAAATTCTCTCTGCATTGCCATAGTAGGTAACAGTCTGTTCTGCAGGTTATGTTCTGTAAAGGTGCATCCTGGGAATGCGTTAATACTGTCATCAGAACTAGTTCATATTTGGGTTTTTTTGGGTAGGCTTGTGGGGGTTTTTTTGGTAGTTTTAATAGTTTTTGTAACCCTCTGCCAAGGCCGGTGTTCCATTGTGGTGGAGCCACATACAAAGACTTATTGCCTGCAGTCTCTTATCTAAAAGGCTAAACAAACAGAAGAGCAGAGCACAGGTATGAGGAGCCCCATGGGTCTTAATTAAATACAAGGAGCAGGACAACGGCAGAGCTGTAAGAAAATCCCTCTCTTCTAGTCCAGTGTACTACCCATTGAGTGACACATCATCTCATGCCAAACCCAGCCTTCATTTCTCTGTTTTTTCCCCAAACTGCACGTAGAAAGCTTTTTTGAGATATCAACCAAAAGAAAACTTCCTCTTATTCACCCCGCTTTTCCGTTAGCCTCAGTGAAAAATCACATCACACTGTTATTCTTTTTGTTCATATCCACTTTTGTAGAAGAGCTAATTTTCCATCCTTATTGGAATTAATATTTCTGCTGATGTGTTTTGGAGCAAGAGTCCTGACAAAACTAATTTCTTCATGTAGACTATGAGTATAAGCTTAATACTCTATGTGCACTGTAGGATGTAGCAATAGGTTTGATTCTTAGCATTTTGCAACATTAGTGTCCAATTATATCTCTTTTTTTGTCTGAAGAAAGGAAAGTAATGGATACACAGTTAAAATGAAAAGGGCAATGAAATCCAGTTCAGAGGCTACAACTGTTACCGCAGTTCTGATAACAGGTCCTTGGGACAGACATCTTGATTCTTCATGCTGATCTCTCCTAAAGCTTACAGGTCTGGGTATTGATGCTGGAGGTGTGGAGGCTCCAGTGCAAAGACTATAAAGAGAAAGGGAAGTTTATAAGAAAAAGGGAACTGGTATGACCTGAAACCGTGGGGATTAAGAACAACGGCAGCATACTTGCTTCATTGGACAGGATGCTAGAAATGAAAAGACTAAAAATTGTTACTTTTTGGTTTTGTGTTTGTTTGTTTTACTGGAGGGAACTTAGTTAAGCCAGTGAGAATTGTCCTAAGTAACAGCCAGCAGCCCTAGTCTTACTGCTGTCTCCTTTGCACTGCATCATTGTCTTTGCTCTGGGGGCTCTCAGAGGAAACAGATTTTCCTGGCCACTCGGTCATTTTGATGTGTTACACCTCAGCTGGGATCTCGGTTTCAGCTCACAGAAGTGAGAAAGAAATTTTTAAAGGTGGTGTGTGAGAAAAATTTTTTGGCCTTTACGTATGCATGTAAATTCTACAGGGTTTTAGAAACTTTTACTGGAGCTTACAAATGTTATAATTCTAAAATGCCAACCTGATTGTAATTATAATGCCCCTTTCTCATGTAAGCTGCAGAGGAAAGTAATTCAATTTAATAAAATCACTCACTGTTTAAACAAATGGGGGGAGTAATTAAATGTAATGGATACTGTGGTTTCTGTACAAGTATATGCAGCCTCTAATGAAATCTACAACTCCATCATGAAGAAATGACAGATTAAAAATAAAAGGAAAAAGAAAAGAACAATAGTCATTACTTTTGTGATCTTCAACAAGAATGTGCTCTGCTCCATCTGCTAGTTCTGCAGCTGTGGTTAACTAATAAAGAGTATTCCCAGCCCTGTACTAACTGCATTTGATGTGGCTGGTATACAAACAAAGATGTCTTGGCAGAATAAGGTGCTATATGAGTTGTTAAAGAAGAGCAGCCTTGTCAATTTTAGAACCAATGGAAGCAAGGGGGAAAGATTTGCCTTGCCATATGGAAAAATAAACAAGCCAAAAACATTTTATCCACAATTTTCTGAAACTGTAAAACAGATAGTGTAGTGTAATAATAAGAATGTGCTGGAGGCTACAGAGCACTAACGTCTGCTTTAAAAGCACTCACAAGCTGTAGTTTTCTTTTCCCTCTCTCTTTCCAGTGGCTTTATCAGGTACAACCGCAGAAAAGACCCTCCTGAAATGCTTCAGCAAATTTCTCAGCTTAGTCCAAAACCTTAATCTTGGATCTCTCATTGTTCGGGATAGAAGGCAGCTTGCACAGGAGACTTCTGTGATCTGAATGAAACAGGGCTGCCTTTGGCCTCTTCCCTGCTAGCTCCGAGCTCACAGCCTCGATGGAGCTCCCAACATTGTGAAGCTTGTGTCCAAGAGGCTTGCTGAAAGGTGCTCTAGACACAGGTGAAGCTCACTGAAAGCAAGACTTCAAAAGGTAGGGTCTCTGCTATGATGCTTCTCACAACGCCAAGATTTCTAAGCAAGTGATTGTTTTTTGGAGTTTTTCCCTCCCACAGGCTTTAACGGGACTTGCAAGTAACAGATACTATTGGAAAACAGAATCTCTTCTCCATTTCCTCAGCTGTGGATTCTGTAGTTTAACTTTAATCACAAAGTTTACAACAATTTGGCCTGGATGTCTTGGTTCAGGGATACACCAGACCTGCAGGTGGAACGTTTCTCTTACTCTTGTTGTGCATGGATTGAAATGGTCAGCTTCAAAAGTTAATTACTCTATCTTTGCCACAGTATTGTGCCTGAAGCATCATTGAAATTTTCTCTCCTAGTCACTGGCAAATATTGTTATGCCAAAGTAGCTATGAATCATGCTGGCAGCCACAGTATCGGTTCAAAACCAGCACAAGGCTTTGATATGCTGCTCTTCCAAATGAAAGGGAAACTCTTCCTCACAGAAAACTGCTCTGTGTGAAATATTGCAGTCTTGGCAAGAGGAGAACAAGGAGAAGTAATTCTGTTGTCTCTTGCATTTATTCTGCAACCATACAAAACCAGAGAGAGACAATATACATAAAACCTTGTCTAAACGGAGATTTTAGTATTTCTTTTGGGGAAGAATTCTCATTACCATCATTAGAAAACAAAGTATTTACACTGACATAGCTACATAATGAGTCTTCAATAAATATTTCTTAGTACCTAATATGAGTGTAGTAAGGGGTCTGCTGCTTTTACTGCTCTAAGTGTGTGTAGAAGAGGTCTAAATGAAAACAGAGGGCAGTGGGTGAACCAGGTAAGGAGGACAAGATTGCAGCCAGGTTCCTGTACTCGCTGCCATTGTTGCCAGTGGCAATAGCAATTTGAGGGTATTTGTGCCTCTCCCTAGCCCTGCTCCAGTTCTCCAGGGCAGGACTGCCTCGAAAACATTCTGCTGCTTTCCCTCCCAAATGCTTCATTAATCCCCTAGCCTTCAGCTGCTTACACCTGATTTTCTTTGCCTTTATGAATAGCTCCATTCGGCTCAGTGAGCCAAGACATGTTTAGGACCCAGACATCAGCTTTCGGGCTCTCTGGACGCAGTGTGCAGAGTTCCGCACCGAGCAGCACCCTGCCTGAGGCTGGGAGCTGGCATATACATCATAAGGGACGACAGGGCCTTAACAAATACAGATGACATTTAAATTCTGAAATTAGGAGGCAGCTGGGGAGAGCTGTGTCTACAGAAAATATAGGCAAGCTGAGACATGTGTGTGTATATATATATATACGGCACATGTCCACAGGTACAGCCATGTCAGGCCTCAGTTAGTTTCGAAATTGTGAGTGAACCTTGGGAGGGCCCAGGTCCTCAGTGATGTAAATCCAGCAAATTTACATCAGCTGAACACACAGCCCTGGGCCTTTCCTGGGACACAAAATGGAAAGGCAGAGAAAAGGAGATTGGTCTTTCTTCCCTTATGAGTTTCTCTTATTTGATCTCTCAAATGTAAAATTACAGCTCCTCCAATACACTAAAACCTACTGTACAGATGAGGCCACATTTTCAGTCCACGTGTATCTGTGTAGCTCCTCTACAGCCATCGCCTGTGCTGCACCAATTTACACCGCAGAAGATCCGGCCTTGTATTTGTAAACAAAACAATGATATAGCTAATCTAGAGGAATGCACAAATGAACTGTATTCTGTATAGCCAGTAGCTTGCTAATAACTTTCTAAAATTGTTCTCCAGCATTAATTGAAATCATAAATCCTAATCACATTCAAAGCATAACTACTGTATGCCATTGGCTCACTTCAGTTCTTAATCATAGTCTTCTGGGGAATTTTCTTGCTGCTTCTTCCTTCCCTCAGGAGCAGCCATATTTATTATTGCAGTTCAAATACCTGGAGATATTTCAGTTGAAAAGCCATATAACATCTCTCTAAGCATGTCAATACGTGTTCAGCTTAATATGAATGTCTGTGCCATTCCCACTGGAGAAAAGTAAAAAATGTCAAGGAAATATATTTGACTTGTTTCTGCACAGATGCCTGCAGATATCTCGTATCTAAAGAATATTTAAATTCTGTTTTGTTAAGACAGGATACTTACATTATACAGTGGAGCAGCCAGGAGGTTATAGTCTCCACTAGACAATTTGCCAGACAAGAAAGATGGCTTAGTTGCAATGTTGACAGCTTTATTCTTGTGGCTTTGGCAGAAAAATAGGCAAAAGGATTGCAGAGGCGGCAGGATAGAATACAACATGAAAGTTCAGGAAAATATTAACTGGTTGTAAAATGCGTGGGTGGATGCACTAAAGGAGATGGCATTTCAGTTATATAACAACACTTATTGCAACATTTTTATGGCCAAATTATGCTCTTTTTCTGTGCTGTATTTTTGCATCTGCTGCCCAGCTCCAATGGTGAGGGACGAAACATTTATTTGGCAGGAGAAAAGGGCAGTAGCCATTCATCATTTTCAGCTGAATCACCCCATTGGTCTCAGTGAAGATTCCCCTGAGAATTTTATTCCATTTCTAATATATTATACACTGTGATTTTACAGATCTGCTTTTATTTTCTAAACCAGCCAGTTGCATAAGGCCCCTACAAATATCCCTGATCTTAATGTGGATTTAGAAGCTATACTGTGCATGCTGAATGTAGGGTACAGCAGGGGAGCGGACATGCCAATGTGGTCTTCATAGGGAAAAAGCTCCATGTTTACTATTACCATCCTTCTGCCTGAGGAACACCAGACAACCTGATGCATCTCCACAGTCACGTCCTTGGGCCATCCAGAGCAACGTGCTGCTGAGCATGACAGAGCCAATTCCTCCCCAACAGGCTCCTTAGCCAGAGCAAATCGAAAGATGCTTCCAGGGGTATGTAGTGACAGTTGCATTGAAGGTCGTTTGGATCCTCATTTTACATACAACTCTAAACCAGCTTTTTCCAGCAATCACTACCTACCCTTGTGCACATCATGAGGAACCTCACTGGCAGTACAGTCTCCATGCTAAAGAGCATTAGGCATGAATAAGGGGAAAGAAAATAAATATGATTACTCCCACTTCAGACATGGGAAGTAAGACAGTGAGGCACACTTTCTTTTTCTTTTCCTTTCCACAAGTGTGGAGGCTTTTAGTGGAGGACCCTTGGAGCAGTTGTAAAACTTTCTGGGGAAAATTGATTTGTCTGTGCTTTGGGTGGGCCTCAAGAGGTATGTTTTATATGCTGAATAAATAGAAGAGGAGTTTGGAGTCCTCCATAGCCCGGTCTGTTGCACCATGCAATATCCAGAAGAATAATCTCTACATCCTTGGAACTAATCTAAGTTGTTACCTCAAGTCCAGGGTTTACTAGAGCCACCAGTTCAATCCCCTGTGCCTCCCTTGGTCCCCTTGAACTTAATCTTTAGCTTCCCAGTGCTACGTAGTACATCCATTCTCATTCTCTCAAGATCTGCCTTGCTTTCCTGGGCTAAGTTAAAAAGGAAAGGCTTTCAAAACAAGCAATAGCATTCACATGGTTTGGAGGGGGATAATGAAAAACCCTACCCAGTGAGATCAGTCAGAGTCTTACAAGTTAATGTTAAAGATTCCTTTAAAACTGGGGCATAGGGGTAAGGGTGGCAATCCTGAAGACCTTAGAAAAGAGCAGGGAATTTAATCACTTGGTTATACACATGCCTAAACCCAAACGGTGACAGCCTTCTCAAAGATGCTGTGTTTTTCTGTCTCAAGGATTCGAAGTTTATATGGGAATTTACTATAGTAGAAAGGAAAGGGATAAGATAAGAAATAGTGAAAGAGCCAAGATTCAGTGACCAACACAGGGAAAAACAAGATAACAACCACCACGGCAAAAAGTGAACAAAATATAAACTAAAAGACCAGGGACAATATATAGTAAAAAGAACTGAAGGCTGGTGAAGAAAGAAACTCAAATACCAGTTAGAAAATTGGCAACAGAGTGAGAGAAGATACCAAAACCAGTTCCTGCAACTAGAAAGAAGGGTCTGCCTGCCTTCATGACTTCCCTATAGCCTGATTCTCAGGAAGGTGGGAAGCCTGGTGAGGAGACAGCTGATAGAGAGAACTGACTAGAAAATGGATTTGTTTTTTCCTGTGGAAAACATGGTGCTTTTTCTCTAAAAGAAAGCATCTTAACATTTCAAAGAGACAATCAAAATATTTCCGGGTTACTTTCAGTGGCAGAATTTTGGTGAGTTAAGGATTAATTTTTATTAAGAAGAGTCATGAGAAAATGTTGTCCCAAAAGTACACAGATCCTCTGGATGCTGAGCTACTGACAGAGTTAATAGTGAGAAGGGAGCACAGCTTTCAAGGAGCGAGTGCACCGAAGGTCCTTTTCCTGGTGCCAATCTCTCTGATATCACTCTAGCCAACCACCTGAACCAGACATTTCTTGATTACCACTAGCTTTTTATAGGCCGGATCAAACTTTTTTACTGAGCTATTCTCTATGTTTTCTACAATATTGTTTACTGGTTCAGACATATTTTCATTGCATGAACATTTTATTTCACATTTTTACAGGTACGCTGTGTGCAGTTTGGCTTAGAGAAACTTGTTTTTTCAATAGAACATCTATAGAACATTATTACCAGACATTTAATGGAACATTTTTACAGTGATGGAGTTTTGTCAGAAAAGCAGCAATTGATTGTGTCTGTGCGTAAAACTGATGTGTGTGAATGCTTCTGCCCTGACACAAAATAAAAAGAACATTTGAAGTTCTCTAAGAGGTAAACTAACCTCAACACTAGATATTTTAACAGATACATTGCTTAAATTCCTCCATAAAAACTCAGAAAACTTTCAGGGAATGTTAGGCATTTTTGCCCCCATTCATCTTCATGCGGCTTGAGTGTTTGCTGTGCAGTTGGTGTAATTTTTTAGCAGTGCAGAAGACCAATTCCCGTATGACAATTTTTTCCCCAATTATTCTATAGGTTTCCAAAATAAAAAAAAAAAAAAGGATTCTAGAACTAGTGAAGGAAACTTTGACCTCTCCAGGTGTGTCTGGGCTACCTTTCCTTCAGAAGTTATTGTGTAAGAACAATGATTTCATTTTTTTACCTCTGTGCCTTACAAAGACTTGTTCCTTTACTTGTACATGGGACAGGTGTACATTACACCTCAAATAGCTACAGTAATAGGACATGAAGATCAAACAAAATGATAAAGTTTGCTTGTGGAAGTAATTTACCTACCTGTGCTTTAATATAAAGGAGGTTAACTGGATCTTTCATGACCTTACAGCTATTCTGAAATTGTAAATTCTGAAGCGTTTGGAGATGCTGAGATGCTCAGGAAACAACTGACTTCAAACTGAAAATCTCTAGAAAACTCCATGGGGGACAGAAGCTTAGGCTAGCTCCTCATTAATGAAATAATTTGGTATTTAGTTTCCATATTGTAAAACTACGTGAAGTAAGCAGATGAATTACACTGTAGTCCTTGCTGAGTGTTTCTGTACAAACAGCAATACAGTACATCAGTGGAAACTATGCCTTCATGGCTTGTTCTGTAGCATATTTGGTTCCTTTCACATGGCACTGCATGGTTTTAAAGCCTAGACTTTGTTTCAGAAAACCTTCAATTCAACCTCTTGCAGAGAAGCCTGTGTTTTACATGCGTCCCACCCACTGAAAGTGCTGTGCTCAAAACGTCTCTGGGTTTATCTCTCTCTCTCCTGCTTTTATCTGCCCTTCCATCTTGTTGTCAGCTATTCCTGACATGGGTAAAACTGGGGTTATCCTGAAAAGAGTGTACTGGGTAAAGAGTATTGTGAGCAAAGTGGAAAGCAATGCAGGAGAGCAAAAAAAAAAGGGATAAAAATATTTTCTGTGCAATTCTTTCACGGATTGTTCACTTGGAATCCCAGGGTACTGTTGCAATGTTTGCTGCACTTTATAGACAAAAGGGATATTTGCTCTGTGAACGCTACAGGAATGGGAGGATGAAGAGCTTTGGTTACTGTGTTGTTTGTGATCTCAGCTCATGACTCAGGAGAGACATTTTTGCTCCAATGACCTCTAAGCTGCCTTTAGTTTATTGATTGGCTAATAGGGAAAATTGATTTTTAACTAACTCACCAGTTTTGAGACCTGAACACAGTTGTCACTTCCAGTAAGTGTACTTTTACTCAATCATATAAGTGGTCTCGGTCATCAATTCATTCTGGATGTTGCGAAAGGTAAGGATGTGCCAAAAGTTTTGGCAAGGAGCCCAGACACAGAAGACATAGTCCAGGACAATCCGTAGATAAAATGTGTTTAATATTATGTTATGCCTATCATGCATGCTCTTATCTTGACAGAAAACAGCTGGCTATGCCTAAGGGGGTAATGGTCTGAAAATAAGAAAAGGCAAATTCAGGGAATATCAGGGAATATCAGAGGAATAATATCAGGGAGAGACTTCTGAAGTGAGGTGTCTCACTTTTAGGTCAGCCTTTCTTGCCCTGAGACCTTTAAAGCTAAAGTATAGAAGTAGATGAAGATGTAATGTATAGGAATATTGGCCTGAACTGGTCCAGTAGGAAATGGGATCTCCCAAGTGAACTTTTCCAATTCTAGTACCTGTAATCTGAACTGAAAGATTTCACAGCTAGAATTGGTGCGTCATACTTCATAAGTGTCCTCCATCAAGATCCAATTTCAGGGGTTCCAAGTCTCATGCCCTTACTTGTTTTCAGCTCACCTGTAGCCTTGCGAAGTGCCAGCCAAGCTGAAAACCAGGGTGGGGGTGTAATCTGGAGGTGACTGAGCTAGAAGGGGCTGTTTCTTGTTATTATTTTGTTTTTTACAAACAAAAAAAAAGGAAGTCTAAAAGAAATGTCATTTGGGGTTCATCTGAAATATTCAGTGTGCCCAAAGCAGTGTATTTTTATTTTCAGGCTGATTAATCAAAACCAATTACATTAAATTTTACAAGAAAAAAATGTCCTATCAAAACAGAAAATGAAGAACCACTGGTTAGAAATGGCAAAATGAAACACGAGCAGAGCAAAGTGAAATGCATTCCATTTTTAAGGAGAAAAACACTGGAGCTAAAGATATCAAGATTTTCAGAAAAATCTTTTTTTGTGAAATTGGAAATATTTCTCTGCGTCAAACCAAACTGGTGAGTAGCTCTGTGCCCCTCCTTCCAAAATTCTTAGTTTCTGAGTGAATTTAATATTTGTAATTCTTCTGATTCTGGGTTCAGTGTGTAAACATGAATGCTTATTAATCAATGCAATCACACAAATAGCTTGACTGACTTCATCAAAGTTGCTTACAACCATGGAAAGTTTTGCTGGGAAGGCTGTTACTAGTGTGGTAAACTAAGTCCATGAATCTGGAGAATTCGTGCACACAGCAGCTGTGCAAACAAGCCATTTGGCATCATAAATATCTTAGTTTGCAGGATCCCATCTCATATACGGGGATTACAATTTTGCAGTCTATAGGTGACCTGTAATATACAACCCTATCACTAGATGCAGGTATGGAACTATAGGCTAAATTGTGCAAAAGGTTCCCTGAAATGAACAGTAAAATACGTGTGGATGCACCAGGGCCAGGAACTGAAAAAGCAACTACTGATTTGGGACATGAAAGTTTAACTTATCCAGTGCAGCACCCCCCAAAATTCATGCTCATAAAAAACCCTAGGCCCTCCATCTTGGTTCAGATATTTTTGTTCCAAGCACAGACATTTCCTGACAAATTTCTTTGGACAGACTTTTTCCTCAGTACATCTGAGCTGCATTTCCTCGCATGACAAACAAGACTGCGAACTGATAAAAGCCAATCTGATGCAGTACAACCCGCTGCCACAGATGAAAAACAGCAGATGAAAACATCTGAATTTGATGAAAATCCTTCAGCAGGATAACTAGGTGTGGTGCAAATATGCTGCTGGGAAAGATGGAGTGTTTGAGTCTTGGTTCACAGTGGTAAAACTAGAGGGTTACAAAGATCATGGTCTAGAGAAAAGGTCACAACACCTTCTCATTTATATATTGGCACATACTGAAATTTCATTCTTAGGTTTTTTTTCCTCTTTCTTGGTCTGTCAGCTACACAAAATCTTTCTGAACTCACAGCTAGACTACTGTTCTTCAAGAGTTGGAAAGTAAAGAAAGTAGCAAAGCTCTGAAGTACTTTCCTGGCTTTGGACCACATCTTAGCCTATAATTTATGAACATGGGGACTTGCAAATGAGGTAAAATCATATTGCAAACATCTACAGGCGGGATGTGGTTCTATATTTACTAATAGCTATTCTAAAATGTACATGCCGATCTCCATCATGTAAAGTGTGTAGCTAAGTGTAGCTGGCAGCATGGCAAATTTTAAAGGATACTTTTAATTGAGTGCTACAGATTTTGATTATATGTCATAAGTTTTACTGTTGTTATGTACTCCACAGTATTCTCTGGGGGGTGAGTGGGACTGCAAATGTGTTACAAAAACATTAAAAAGTAAAGTCTTAAAATTGTGTCACACAAAGGAAAACTCCAACACATTTGTTGATTATTTTGAGGAAATGTTAACTCTGAAATTGGACATAAATGCACCTGCAACCTGCACGCATTGAGTGCTCCCTTACTCTGCAGTAATCTCACTAATTTCTGTGGGACTATTTGAGAATTTCCCTGGGTAAGGAAAAGAATCTGCTTTTTACTGTTAAATACAAATCTTGACCTCCTCACTCCTAGACCATGCTGTAGATAGATGCTAGTTTACTAGAAAAACGGAAGCAAACATCCAGCCCAAGGAGAAGGCTGAGGTACTCAACAACTTCTTTGCCTCAGTCTTCGCTGGCAACCTCTCTTCCCACNAAGCCACTCTCTATGATATTGGAAAAGTCATGGCAGTCAGGTGAAGTCCCTGGTGACTGGAAAAAAGGAATCATTGCACCCATTTTTAAAAAAGTTGGAAAGGAGGACCCTGGGAACTACTGACCTGTCAGCCTCACCTCTCTGCCTGGGAAGATCGTGGAACAGATCCTCCTAGAAGCTATGCTAAGGCACATGGAGGACAGGGAGGTGATTCAAGACAGACAGCATGGCTTCACCAAGGGCAAGTCATGCCTGACCAACCTAGTGGCCTTCTGTGGTGGAGTGGACAAGGGAAGAGCTATGGATGTCACCTATCTGGACTTCTGTAAGGCCTTTGACACAGTCCCCCACAACATCCTTCTCTCTAAATTGGAGAGAGATGGATTTGATGGGTGGACTGTTCAGTGGATGAGGAATTGCTTGGATGGTTGAATCCAGAGGGTAGTGGTCAATGGCTCAACATCCAGATGGAGACTGGTGACAAGTGGTGTCCCTCAGGGGTCCATACTGGGACCCGTATTGTTTAGTAACTGTATGTTAGTCAATGACATAGACAGTGTGATTGAGTGCACCCTCAGCAAGTTTGCAGAAGACACCAAGCTGAGTGGTGCAGTTGACATGCCTGAGGGACAGGATGCCTTCCCAGAGGGACCTAGACAAGCTCAAGAAGTGGGCCCATGTGAACCTCATGAAGTTCAACAAGGCCAAGTGCAAGGTCCTGCACCTGGGTCGGGGCAACCCCCGATATCAATACAGGCAGGGGGATGAAGGGATTGAGAGTAGCCCTGTGGAGAAGGACTTGAGGGGTATTGGTGGATGAAAAGCTGGACATGAGCCAACAATGTGCGCTCGCAGCCCAGAAGGCCAACCGTATCTGGGACGGTATCAAAAGAAGCATGGCCAGCAGGTCGAGGGAGGTGATTCTGCCCCTCTGCTCTGCTCTGATGAGACCCCACCTGGAGTACTGCATCCAGCTCTGGAGCCCTCAGCACAGGAAAGACATGGAACTGTTGGAGCAGGTCCAGAGGAGGGCCACAAAAATGATCACAGGGTTGGAACACCTCTCCTATGAAGAAAGGCTGAGAGAGTTGGGATTGTTCAGCCTGGAGAAGAGAAGGCTGCGGGGAGACCTTATTGTGGCCTTTCAGCACTTAAAGCAGGCTTATAAGAAAGATGGGGACAGACTTTTTAATAGGGCCTGTTGCGATAGGACAAGGAGTGATGGTTTTAAACTAAAAGAGGGTCAATTTAGACTAGAGATAAGGAAGAAATTTTTTACGATGAGGGTGGTGAAACCCTGGAACAGGTTGCCCAGAGAGGTGGTAGATGCCCCATCCCTGGAAACGTTCAAGGTCAGGTTGGACGGGGCTCTGAGCAGCCTGATCTAGCTGAAGATGTCCCTGCTCATTGCAGGGGGGTTGGACTAGATGACCTCTAAAGGTCCCTTCCAACCCAAACTATTCTATGATTCTATGATTCTATGTTCCTTTTAATCTCTTATCTGCATTTCTTTCTTGCATTTCACTGATGTTTATGGGTGTCTTAGGCTCTTCATGTCTGTGCTGAAGTGTTGCCCTCTGTCAGAAGCAATCATGCATGTAATAGACTGTGGGCAACCTAGCTTAGGCTAGAGAAGGTCATTTCTCAAGCCTCCAAAAGGCATCAAAAGCTTGCTTTTTAAAAGATGTGCTGTTTACATGCTGTTTTAGTTTGTTCTCAATAATTTATTACTTACTAATGTCTTTTTTTCAGTCTTGCTTATTCTCAGTGGAGGCAGTTGGATTTTATCTGAAGGTATGGTTGCATGGTTATTGTGAGGATGTGGAGTAAAGCACCTTTAATGGTTTATCCATTAAGGCTTGGCGTTTCACAGAGTATTTTCTTCTCTTCAGTGAGGAATATATCTATTAAATCATTTAAATAAGCAAATGTAGAAATAACTGATTTTTTGAAACATTTATAAGTGTTAGATAAATATACCTGATTTCTGCTGTTTATTGCATTTTTATGTTGAGTTTGAATCTGCAATTTCATTTAGAGGTGCTAAATGCTAGGTCTGTCTGAGGCACTGCCTGTGTTGTTTCTATTGGAGGATCACCACTGTTTATTATATCATGTTACGCAAAAACAGTTTAAAATTGCATTTTACAAAAGCCCATTGAACATTTTTAAGCAGGATCACTGATTAACTGGATGGTCTGCTCTTCTGAGCTCTTGTTAGTACTGACTTGAAGTTTATACAGTTTTACTCACTGAATCAATATGCAAAAGTCAAACAGATTTATAACTCATTCACCTAATCATGTTTATATTACACTAGTCTACAGAAGCCCCAACCCAGACCACATTCCTAGTGAGAGCCCTGCCTTTCTCTGCAGGCCAGCCCTGGCCATAGTGTAGCAGAGATACGTTATTAGAATCATTTATGCTATTTTGATCTTACCCATTTGATAAAATACATATTGCAATGTCTAATGTCCAGCATAGCTGAGTTAACAGCAGAGGCTGTCCTCATATTCATATTGCATATATATGTGTGTGTGTTTACACATGTATGTATAATTTTGTTCCTATGTTCTATTTATACTTTCTGGTTTTCTCATATTTTGCTTGTTCCTTTTTGTTAATTATATGGCTGTTGAATTACACTGAACTTGTCTTTTGGCATCTTTTACAAGAACATATTTTTTTACTGTGCAGTTGTTTGTCCAAAGGTTAGAACTCCTAAATCTTATTTTTTGTGTCCAGTGTTCTGAATTCAGATGTACAGAAAAATGCATCTCTTCTGGAGAAACCCTTTAGCTGTGATTTTCAATTTCCACCTTTCTATTATTTGTATGTTTTCATTGACACCCAGAGACATGGCTGGAATAGCTGGCGTATACTAAACAGTAGCGCCCCTGAAGTCTTTATCTTTGTTGTCTCCTTCTACGTTCAGCATTTTGGTCAAGCCAGTTTATGCATCTTGAAGCCAGAAATCCCTTATGGAAACATTTCAATTCAGCTCATTCATAACATGTATTGATAAAACCTCTCTTTCCCTCTCTTAGGATTCAAAAAGCCCCTGCCATTACCCTGGCAGCATCTGCGTTAGTTCCCCTTTCCACCCACATCTGGTGAGAGCGATGAGGATCATGCATAATGCAAAAGTCAGAGCTGCGCTTGGGACGTGGCTTTCGAGGTGGTGTTTGTACAGAGATCTCACAGGTGCACGTGCTGGCCTGGAGAGAGCAGCCCTGGGAATCCATTAGGCAGCTGTTCACGTTATTGCTTTAGAAACATTTTAAGAAGTTTTAATAACCTGAATTTAAACCTGCGTTGCTGCTCGCTGCATCTTGGTTCCCCAAGAAACTCAACCTCAGTGGAAAAACCAAATAAGCCCAAGCTGCAGGAGTCTCCTTTCCCTGGAGCAGAGACTGCTGTGTATCTCTGGAGAGCTTTGTGGGCTCAGTTTTACTGGTGCTACATCAGCAGTCCACCCCCTCTGTGTTTCAGCTGTTCCAGTCTGGTATTCAAGTACTTCCTCCAGCAGATTAATTACACAGGAAATATGAAAGAGATTCTTCTAAATCCAAAGTATATGCTTTAACCTAAAGTGAATACAAAATAAGCCTGCTGTGTTACTTTCTGTACACATGCGTGCTTCCTACTCAGAATGGTTTCAATAGGTATACTTGGTATTTATCAAGTTGGTGCAAAGTTTTGATTTGGCAAAATATATTTAGACCTTCAAGTCCAAGTTCTTTGTTGAGATAAACAGAGGATTTATTAACGTCAAAGCAGCTTACACCAGAAGGACTTCACTGGGCTTTTGACTGGAGGATAGAGGGCGTCAGGAGGAGGTTTCAGTCTGATTTAGTGAAAGGCCATACTTGCTCTTTTCTGACAAACAGCGATGTGAACCCGAGAGACAGAAAATTAGCTCAACCGGTAGCATTAAAAAACTTTGTGTTTTTTAAGAGGTGTCTTTAGAGGTGTCTTAAAATCTGAATAAAAACGCAGTCAACCAAAGACTGGAGCAGCAAATCGACACATCTGCTAGAACTGAAGAACTGTTCCCACCACTGTGTCTGCAAAACCCTCTGCCCTCTGTTCTCTTCTTTATTTCTAAGCAGCCATACAAGTATCTCAAAAGTAAGTTTCCCACAACTCCATCCAAAGAGAAGGTGTCTCTGTTTGAAGGCTGGCACATTTTGGCTATCTAAAAACAAAGGGAGTGAACTCACACACCCCCATTCTAACTTTTTTCTCTACCGTGCTCCTGCAAACTATGGCCCCTGTTCAAAGCACTATTGATTTTGGTTTAACTCAACACAGACTTAAGGGGAAACCAGAACAGATCAGACAATACCATCAGGACGGTAATAGCTTCATAATTAAGTAAATCCCATCTGTGTGCCAGTTTTGGCTAAATCTGCTTATCTCCTTGCTGAGCTGTTATTATGGAGTGTGTCTGGGGCTCACAAGAGCACAGCCCTCATGCCAAACGCTTTCTGCCTCACATAGCACTTTCTGTAATACTTTTTTCTTGCAGCATATGAATGCAGCTTCCCATTAGTAAAACAGCTGTATTGGTGGTGAAGGGAATGATTTCTCTGACACCGTCTCTACACTGCTGAAGTTCCAGTGATATAATTAGAGGTCTTCCTGATTTACCACGCTGCATGTAAGAACAAAACCTGGAGGAACTAGGGTTTTCTTTCTGGCATGCATAAGCCACATTCTTAAGATACTAAAAATGATTCTTGCCAAACAACCTCTAGATGGCTCTTGAGGCTTGCTTTGTCAATTAGCAGGCACCTGAAATAAGTCTGCATCAGGCTGTATCAAGAAGATTTTCCTATTACTCTATTACTTCTTCATACGAGAGACGAAACCTTGGAATGTTTTGCATGCAGTGGGAAGGCTTCCCTTGGTTTTGTAAAAAGAACCCTTCAGCTGAAAAGAGGAAAAATGTTTGTCTTCTTCCTACCCAGAAAGTCCTGATTGTGGATTCCACCTGTGTATATTTTGCTGTAGTTACTATGTATTTATTCACTCAGGTGTGGAAATTACCACTCTTGATTGTACCTTGTCAGGAAAAAAAGCACAGCCATGCATTCCCCTAAATAAGCAGAACTGCTTGCAAGCATCTGATTTACCCAGTGAAATCCCAAGGCTTGGTGCCTTCAGAAATTCTGCTTACAGAAGTACATCCCTTTTTCATATTGCAAAGGGCATCTGGGGTTTATTCCTGATTCACAAATCAGCAGGGAAGAAGGGGCAGGGTGGAAGGAAGAAAAACATATTCATAGATTTAAGGTGAATCACATCATATCAATCTGTGCCTCATCCTAAACAGCTCCTGTGAATTACTTGCTGCTCAAACTGTTACTGAGCAGATCATATTGGAGATGATTCTTGTAATCCAAAAGGACACAAAGGAAACTGACAATTAAGGGGGTAAAATCTAAAATCTGTTAGGAACTTAAAGCCGTCAGACAAGGAAGTACCTATACCAATGAGTGCAATGCATTGCCCTGTTCCCAATTAAGAGCTCACGTGCCTCTTATCAGGTTTCCTCCAGCACAGTAACTAGATCTTTCAATGACTAAACCAGGCATTATGAGCTAGATACTTCAGTACTAACTACTTGAAATGATTTTTTTTTCCCCCTGGATGAAAATGTCATCATCACAGAGAAAATAATCCTTCCTCCCTTAACCAGATAAATGGTCAAAATGTTAAAAAAAATTCTTGCACAACATTTAATTGGAAAACTTAGTAATGCTTCCAAGAGAAAGAAAAGTTTAAAGATGTTGCCTGCAAGCAAAATATGTGTACTTCTTCCCTTATGTAGTAAGAAATTATACACTGTTTAATAACACACTGAGATCCTCCACAACTAAAAAACAATGAGCTGATTTAACATTAATCAAGTACCGTGCAGCAAAGACGAATACAATGCATTCTTTGTTGCAAAGGTTAATATCTTTGTGGGTTGTACGTTAAGAAAACCTGTAAAATATTTATGCGGTTAAATGCAATACAGACCTGGCCATCAGCAACAGTTACAGTAACTTCTTATACTTTTTTCCAAAAGAAGACATCTTTATACTTCAAACGTGCCACTTCAGTCAGAGGGACAAATCTTTGGCTGTAACTCAGCATCTCTCCACAGTGATGGAGATGTGCCTCTGTGCAGGGATACATACACTTCTCCCCTGTGAATACACTCACACACTGTGTTTGCCACAATTTCCAAGTATAGGACTCTTCTTTCTGGAGAAGTTTTGATGAGAGGACTATTCTCGAACAAAGAAGGATGCAGAACTTGACCATCTGTCTATGCTTGGACTTCAGCCCTCAGCCACCAAACAGTCTGTGCTTTTTGTTATTTATGGTTGAATATGCTGAATGTAAGGAA